>CM059330.1:11773631-11779991 GCA_030340685.1 Protosalanx chinensis
TGGCCGATGTGATCTGTTAGTTGTTAGGCTCATCTGACTCTGGTTGGTCCATCTGCACTTTACTTCTCTACGCATGTTTCCGTGTCATAATTTATATGCCTGTAAAACAAAATAAGTGCATGATAAATGTTGATTTACAAAGACATCCGTGCAAGTTCTGCAGCACCATTGTCGGTCAGTATTCATGCCTGTTCTATGTTTTCTACAGTTAAAAATAGTCTGGAGTATCTACTGAGACAGAAAAGCACTGTGGAACCAAAAAGCCACAACAAAGCATTTCTACCAGGCTTTCATCCAAGACTCTCTTATAAGCCTCAGCACACACACCCTCTCTCCTACCAACCCCCACGCCTCTCCCTCCTCCTCCCCGCACCCCCCTCTCCTCCCAACCCCCACGCCTCTCCCTCCTCCTCCCCGCACCCCCCTCTCCTCCCAACCCCCACGCCTCTCCCTCCTCCTCCCCGCACCCCCCTCTCCTCCCATCCCCCTAACATCATTGCTGGGTCATTGCACTCTTGAACCAGAATAGTCTAGGCGGTCATTTTGACGTATTCCATACGAGGCTTCTTTTATACAATGCCGACTGACTTTGATTCACAGAAAAACCACTTCTCTGTTACTAAAAACCCGACTAAAACTACCTCAGAAGTGTAAAAGTAACCAGTTAAAGCAGGCATGGAGTTGCAGACGAGGTACAGTAAAGTGACTGAGCGTACTGAAGTGAAGCTCTCTGTAACTCAGATAGTGAGAGGGAGTTTTGTTGTTGTTCTGAAACGTTAACTCGGCACAAATAAAAAACGTCTCGGTCGTGAACAAACCTTTTATCTTAGTCACGCTAAAACAACGGAATATTTACACGGCTCTGAATCTCCGATTGATGCTGGAATTAGCATTCATGTTTTCACAACCCACATCCATATGTGCAACCACCCAGGGCCAAGAATATTTCAGCCTCCCCCTAGCCAGGGGAGGAGCCAGGCAGCTTCCTACTGAGACTAGCCCCCTCCATAACAGCAACTAATTGATGTGGAACCTAACAAGTCAAGACTTCCTTTCATCTCGTCCTGAGAGACAGGGGCTCGTGCTGCTTGGGGGGATGGAGAGGGAGGGCGGGGGGGGGGGACAGAGGGAAGTGCGGAGGTGGAGGGAGGAGAGGGGGAGGGGAAGGGAGGAGAGGGGGCGGTAGGGGATTGAAGGGAGGAGAGAGGGAAGAAATTGGGAGGTTGGGTGGGGGGGGGGTAGGGTGGTGGAGGGCAGAGAGGGGGAGGAGAGGAGGAGAACAGGGAGAGGAGGAAGGGGTGAATGGAGGACAGGAGAAAGGTTGCCGAAGCCCACGAAACCCTGTCATGAAAAATGTATGGTTGCCGTGCAACAGCCAGCTCATAATTTATCCTAGGGCACCATCTCTCAGACGCGCCCCTCTGTGGCTGCACCTGTGGGCCCTCCCAGGCCATTAAAGGTCCATTGTGATCGGAGGGGGACGGAGAGACACTCCCACGCTTACTGTCAGTGTTCCAGCCAGGCTGGGTGACCAGAGCCCCTCCGCACCATCAGCGCCATCGCAGCCAAAAGGCCTGAATGGTTCCATCAGCAAACACCTATTTTCTGTTCCTCTAAACAGCATTGAGAAGGGGTTTGAACCTTTGAACCGAACCCTCCTGATCAGCAGTGAAGTGCTCTACCTCTGAGCAACAGCCTCCCCCTCTCTGTCCCCCTCTCCCCCTCTCCCTCCCTCCCTCCCCCAGCGTTCAGTATGGTAATGACTGGCATGAAGTGTTTCCACACACAGGGAAGAGCAACATGGAAACGCCTAAGCAGCAGCTGTCAAACCCACACATCCTGATTAATTTCATGCATTGGTAGCCGGCCTTGATGAGAGAGAGCTGATAAATGAGTTAATAAGCATCAATGAGGGATGCGTAAGTGGAGTAATTTGACAGATGAGGACTGTGTGTGTGTGTGTGTTTGTGTGTATCCGTGCATGCATTTGCTGCTGTGCACTGTGCATGTTTGTGTGTGGTTGTGTGTGATTGCAGTGTTTGTGTGCGCGTGTGCTAGGTGTGTGTGTGTGTATGCATGTATGAGTGTGTGTTAGCAGTGTGTGTGTGTGTGTGTGTGTGCAAAGCATGCATGAGCTCAGTTCCCTCTGTCACGTGACGACAACACTCAGGCAGGTTAGCCGGGGAGAAATCCCTCGCTAGCCAAGTCTCTCAGCCAATCAGCGAACTCCTGCTCTGTCTGCTGGTGCAGATCCTGATTGGCCCCCTGATTCCCAGCCCCTCTGCCTTCCCTCGCTCCGTCAGGAGAAGGAAGGCTTGATCTGAAGTGGCTCCTTGTGGGCTCAGGTGAGGATGTGTGCGTGCTGGGCAGATCGATAGCCTCAGGGAGTCCTTTGTGTTGATTGAACCCAGGACACACACACACACACACACACACACACAAATCTGTCCCAGTTCCTGGTAGGACTCTGGATTCACATGTTATTATATGTCCTGCAGACTCTAGTTAAAGCTTTTATTGATCATTCCACAGAATTAGTTGGTTTTTGGGCTAATATAATCATACAATTATATAATTTTCATGTACTATTGGAAGTATTGATCAATAAAGTATGTCGTACAAGTATCAACGATAAAAAATGATCTTCATATACTGTTATTATTGTTTATGAAACTTTTTTAAATGACATTTAGATGCTTTCCTTCATCACACTTGACGCTTGAATAGAAACCAACAGAGGGATTTGAAACTGGAGTCTGTTGGTCTGTAGCTGAATGCCCCACTGCCGGGCTACACCCACCCAGACCCTCCCCCAACATGACATGATCCGCAAGCTGTAATTGTAGCTTTTCTCTGGGGCTGTTTTGTCATTTTAAAGGTAATACTTTTCCTTGTGGAAATGTGTTTCCATGCACTGTGGTCAAGGACATTTCTCTGATGGTCTGGATCGCTCCTTCTCTCTCATTACTAATTAGTCGCAGGCCTTGGGTAACTCTCCCTCCTTTAGACCGGCTTCTTCTTGTCCTTCTGCCCAGAATGACCTTGATGCCCAGCAGCAGGACTTGTTTTGATCCCTCAGTCGGAAATAAAATATGAGTAATGTCTGCCAGTTGAAACTGTTGCTTTGAAGACTTTATGAGAGTCGCAGGCAGCCACAGCAACGCAGCATACTGGTGCTCTCTGTTGCACCATCAAGACTCCCGTCAAAGAAGTCACCCACCGATAGATCCTGTTCAACAAATCCAGCTTTGCTGACTCACTGTCTCTTTTTCAGACACCTCATACAAGGGGTCCAAGGTCTGATGAAGAGGAACTGTTATAAAGAGGAGATCTCTGCTGTGCTTCAGCTTGTTGTTCAAGTGTTTCCTGTGCAGAACATGTTTCAATGAAATGTGCGGCGGATAAAAGATCCATGTCAATAAGGGAGAGGTGTCGCTGTGCCATTTCCTAGATCCACTTCCTGTTCATTCATTAAAACACATGAACAGGTTTTGAGAGAAGACTGACACATAGATGGAACTTAATGCGGTTGCTTTGCGACTGTAACCAAGGACAACAGCCATCATTATATTATGGGATTTCTAATAACCATCACGTTGATTAGCCTGCATCCCTTTCATGTTGGAAATAATATCACCGGCATAAAAATAAAAACCAATTCTCAGCAGATGTATTATCTACATATCTGCTCGTTTTAAATCACAAACACAGATGCAAGTACACTGAGCATGTGTTTCTGTTCTCTGACAACAACACATCCAAGCTAGAGGCAAAATATTTTAACGAGCGACATCTTGGAAAAAGACAAATCCTGTCTGAACCCAGTCCGGCCCTGACGAGCTGAACGAAGCGCACACGCAGACAAAAGAAAACCCAGCTTCGTTTGTCACTTCTGTGTGCTGTGAGCGACTGAGAGACGACCCACGTCTCATTAAAGATGATCTTTCTGTACCCGTCCATCCTGACGCTTCCTGCGAGCCACAGAGGTACTTTGTTGCAGTTGATGCTAATAGCGGAGCGCCTCGGAGCCTTAATGGCTGTGAGGGGGGCGGTCCACGGTTGGGGCCGCTGCGCTGCTTCCAACACCATGACTCAGCGCTTCGCTCATCGACCACCCTCAGGTTTCTAAACGGAAGTTTTTGGATGTGTGAAGCTGAAAAGGAGTTGCTCATACAGGTTTTTGGACCATATTGGTGCGAAGCAGGCAGTCATTTCGCCTGTCATGTCAGGAAGAAATACAATGGGTTACTGATAAAGATTAGATTAGCTATACAGGGATGAAGGCACGATTTTAAATAGTCTCTGTATTGTTTTATTCTTCCAATTCACTTATTTATATTGTTTTAGTTGGCGTAACTAATTACAAACTCCCCTTGTTTGGGCAAAGCCAGTTTGTGGAGCATAAAAGCCACGTTAAAGACGACACTACATAATTAGGATGGTTTGAATTCATTATAGGCCCGGCGCTGAAGTGCGGTTACGCAAGCCATGTCGCTTATGCAACGCTTCAAAATGTCAAACCTCAGTTTAATGTCAAACATATTGGCAATCTACGTGGGCTATGTCTAGGCATAGCATCACATTTCCTTCGTTGGAGCACAACTGTGGCATAGCAATTTAGCACCTTTTGGAAGGTGCCTTTGGAGAACATTCTGAAGAGGCTGATGCACCCAGAAAGGTGACAGAGGAGTGATTCCACGTAAACAAGCGTCCTCTCGAGCTCTGAAGCCACTGCCACTAGCGTTTCACAGACACCTATCCATCTTTCCAAACCTCGCTGACCTCGTGGGGAATCGAAATAAACGGACAGGAAACGAGGGGCGAGATCCCATCTGTACTTTCATTTATATGTTAATCTGTTGGGGGCCTTGCTCTTGGTCCTGATCGATTCGTACGCACAGGACAGGCGGACATATTCTGGCGATCCGTTGGACCTCATACGTTTCCTGAAGGTGGAGAAAACATGCAATTTACCCTGCCGCCGACACCATAATCGGCCCATTTATCTATAACGTTACTTTCTTTGAGCAGAAAAAAGCTGCTAAATGTAAAACAGCTTTATGTGCGTGCTTATTAGGAGCGGTAATTCCAGAGGACACATTTGCATTAGTCAACGTTGGCTGGATAGAAAGATGCTGTCGCTTTTCAAAGGAATAAACATGCACTGAATGCCAAATAAGGCACAGAAAAAGATGACAAGAACATTTCCCCCTCATAAAGGTCACAGTACTAAGGGAGTTTGATGAGGGAGTTTCAGAGTTTGAACCCAAAGTTTAGTCCTTTTTGATGTGACCTGCATTTCTGTAGGGGTGAAGCGAAAAGGAGTCTACTTAAATAAATAAAAATATGAAATGAAATCTCAAAAAACAGTCTGACTTCCTGCAACAGTGCAACAGTCCTTCATCCAATGTATCGGAAATGACTAAAATGACTACATGTACGTTACAATATTCATAAACAAGACACCCCCCCACCCTCACAGCCAGCTTCATTCTCCATCACTGCATCACCACCCGGCCCCTCTCCCCTTCCTCGTCCCTCCTATTGGCAGGCCTGTCCAGTCAGCCCCGGCCCTGCCACTGTGACTAATGAGTCCAAACTTTTGTCTGGGCTTTAGAAGGGATGCAGGCTTGAGGAGAGCCAAGGTACTGACCTGGAAGAAGGGGCGCTGGTGAAGCGGGATGGGCGAGGGACGTCAGGGACAAGGGGGCTCGGACAGAGGGGCGTTTTAGGGAGCGCTCGGTCGGAAGGTCATGCACTGGTTGGGCTGAATGGCTGGTCACCTTAAGGGTCAGTCGAACACAATGGGTCAGTCAATGATTTTGGAGGTTGGTTAGCGTTGGTCTGGATGGGGCATGGAGGCTGGGGAGGCTGGAGAGAAGTGGAGCTGTGAGATGAGGGCGGGTGGGTGGGGGCCGGGGGGCTGGGGGGGGGTGGGGGGGGGGGTGGGCAGTGAGTTCCTCTTCTCATCCCATTGGGGTTCACAGAGTTTTACTGCACATCGTAAAATATGTAAGATTCAACTATTTTAACAGCGCCGCTGTTGTGTCCCTCCACATCTGGAGTGGAACGGTTTCTTCCACATGTCGATGCATGTTTCCTCACGTGTTCATCCCTCGTGACAGAGAGCCTGCGGGGGGTCATGCGTGTGTTCATGGGTCCTGTTACAGCACACGCTTTGATCCGGCCCTCAGGAGGAGAGCAGGGAGGCGTCCTGGACTGAACTCTGCAGCATGGTTTGCTAACTGACCACCAGGAAGGGGGGGCCCGGGGGGGTGGGGGGGGGGGGGGGGGGGGGGTGGGGGGGGGGGGGGGGGGGGGGGGGGGTAAGGGAAAGAAAGATAGACGGAACAAACCAAT
>CM059330.1:11780491-11827991 GCA_030340685.1 Protosalanx chinensis
AAAAATAGGTTTATTTAGCAGATGGTTTGAAGCGTTATTTGAAGGCGACAGAAGCTGACTGCGGTGGATGCCCGTCGGCTTGGTTAAGCCACACCTTGCCAGGTCGTATCTCAGCGTCTTCTGGAGACTTTAGTCGCCCGTCCCGATCAACATGAAGTCAGACACTAAACACACTAGAACAGAACGCAACACACACACACCCACACACACACACAGCCCAAAGTCTGAAGAGCTCGATGTCGACACACCGGCTCGTGGGAATACAAAAAACCATTCAGCTAGGCTAATTAATATCTGTCACCTCTATAGAGTAATTATCTTTTCCAGTGATCTGTTAATCCGAGTCATACTTAACTCTCTTTATTCAAATAAGACATTCCGGTGTTTATTTAGAACAACTAGAACCCGTTTGAAGATAGGGCTGGAGTTATGCTCACATTCCACCAACTTGACCTCACATCTCACATTCTCCTAAAACTGACCTCTAAATGACCTTGGGAGGGAGGGGGGCTTCCCTGGCCCCAAAAACAACTTGGTTCTTGCGCACAATAATGCACTTAAGTCCTGGATGTCAATCATGTTTAATTAACTAGCACGTCACTTCAAATGAGCCAGCTACCTGCTACTGCAGCTGGGAACATTTTGCTTTGCATGCCCACGCCACAGACCTTTTTTCTTCCAGTCGGAGGAATGCTACACACAGCTCTCAGTAAAGTCAGGTACTTGCAAAGTTATCGTTGGCATGCGAGTCAAGGCAGAGAAGGATAACTCTCTTCTTACTTTATAACAGGGCAAACAAAAAACACGCTAGGATTTTGAAACCCAAAAATAGGCATCGAAAATCCCCCATCATCTAAAGAAGGCCTAATTGAAGATCGTTAAATGAAAGCGTGAGTAGACATGCTTTTAAAATAAAACTATTAAAAGAAAAGAAAAACTCTAAAGTCATGTGGATCTGAGTCTGTCAGACTGGCATCTTTGGCAGGACCAGAGCGAAGACCTCCGTCACCTGAGAAGAACTGGGAGGAAGACAGAACGAAACCTCATCTGCCTACAGCGCCGCTTCACCCGCAAAGAACCTGAGGTGTTCCAGAAACACCGAGCAGACCTGTAATTTGCCTGGCTGTCAGACTACTCTGTGGTAAATTACAGTATTCATGGGGATTATAACTGCTTTCAGCTTGGCTCAGAGCAGGACAGGCAGTCTTCAAGACTAACAGCCTAGAAATCTTTACATGTTGTACGTGTTTGCCATCAACAACAGTGTGCCTCATTCATACTGAAGCGTTTGAGGCTAAGAGGCTAAGAGGTCAACATCTGAGGTGAATGGAAAGGGATCTTTTTTTGGCTTTGGTGAGAATTTCTGCAAATGCTTCGATCACTGCCAGGTTGTCCTTCCGGTCAAGCCTCTTCCATCCCTGACACATAGCGCGCTGATGAAAGCACGTCTACGGATCCAAACAACATCTGTGATGACAGTGGACGTCTGAAGATCTAAACAAGGTCTCCATCTCTCCTTGGGGCTGCGTTCCTCGGCTGGCTCAGCAGAGCTAAACAGCTCTCGCTGCCTTCACACACGCGTGTTTGTGTTGACCCATCGCCAGAACATCTCCCAGTCCCTTGGATCGCTCGGATCGCTCGCTTTGCCCAAAAAAAGTCAAGAAGGCAAAACCCCAGGATGGGAGACAAGCGCCTCTCGCCTCGTGTGTGTGTGTGGGGGGGGGGGGGGGGGGGGGAGCGGGCCAGGCTCTGCCTGATGGAAGCTCTGCGGACAAGAGACCGGAAGTGCTCCGGCTTAAGGGTGGAGGGTAAAGAGGCTCACTTCAAAACAGGATAACAGGGGGGGGGGGATCCTGCCCCGATCTGAGGTGGTAAATCACGGCTGTCATCTGGCCTTGGGCAGAGAAAGGTCCATTCATGGCATAAGCTGGAGCCATGGAGGAAGAGGAGGAGGAGAAGGAGGGGAGGACCCACTCTACACTGCAGCAGGCTAACGTTACCCTTAAGATGAATTTGACTCGGAAACCATCATCCACACACCCTTTCCCCATCAACATCTGCTCTGTTGAGAGGTGGTTTTAAAGCAGGAAATGTAACATGAACGACACATGAAGTTAAGTATAACGTGTTGGAGCTAAAGAGCAATGGAAACGACCGGAGATTAAGCACAAACAATAAGGATATACCTCAGTTCTATAGGAGGGCGTCCTTCACAGGGAAAACCTCCTAAAAGCACTTTTCCCCTCAAACAAATGCCTCAAACAAAACGAAAATATGCTGTTCTTCATTATGGTCTCTATTCATAGCTGGGGGGGGCGCCGCCCACATGGGTGTGCCCACAGTGGACTGTGTGGAGACTCAGCTCAGGCACATGGTGCCCACAATGGACTGTGTGGAGACTCAGCTCAGGCACATGGTAACCTTGTCCTCTCCATTTGAGTTCAGCGCCGCTTCCACGCCATGACTGAGTTTACGCACGGTCAGCAAGTCATCCTCCACGAAGACCGCAAGACTCGCCAGGACGATGACTAAGGCGTATTCTATGAGCGTAACAAACTCACCTCGGGAGAGAAAATTAGATCTTCTTTATCTATTGTAGCTTCTTTATTTCATATTTTCCTACAATCTGCTGTTGTAGACTGCAATTTCCCCCCAGCGGGACAAATAAAGGATTTTATTATCTTATCTTATCATTGTCAACATCCACCTCCTCCAGCCATTCAAAGTCTGAACATCAGCCTGATCTTAATGCGTATATAAAAGCACCAAAGACTTACTGTAATCTAATGCTGTTATTTTTTTTTTGCTACTGTATTCATCCCTCAACATTGCCGATCATCTTCAGGCAAAATATATTGAAAGATATTCTATTAGCAGGAAGCAGGAAAAGATGCTTAACTTATGCTGGATGTCTGAGTGATAGTGAGTTGCCATTTGTGTTTTTTAAAGGCCCCCTTAGGCTTTCCCTTCTCTCTTCTCTTACATCTCTGCTTCTGCCTCTCCCTTTCACTCACTCTCTCAATCTGTCCTTCTCTCTCCAGCTCGCCTTTCAGTCTCGTTCCCTCTCCCTCCCATCCCTCTTTCCCCTCCTCTCACTCGTTATCACTGCCCTTCTCCCTCTCTACCTCCTTGTGCTGTGGAGGTTTTTTAATGGGTACAAACTCAACATGGTTCTCCTCAACTAGGATCACTGCCTAAGTGTTTCCACTTGGCCTCCCCACTATAGCCTTCCAGTAGCCCTGGGGGGGGGGGCAGCAGCAGGGAGGGAGGGGTGGCAGCAGTACCTTCCAGTAGCCTTGGGGGGGCAGCGGGCAAGGCAGCAGTACCTTCCAGTCTCCTGGCTGTGGGAACGAAAAGGCAGACTTGTGGCACATTCTCTACCATATGCTTGCCTCTTAATCAACTTGTATGGCCAAATGAATCTCAGCCGCACTTAATTTCACTGTTTATGAGTGTGCAATGGTTTCGCTAAACCGTGATCGTTAAAAAGAAGAGAAAAAAAGAGAGAAAAGAAGCGTCTGACACAGTCTTAACAGCCGGTTAGAAAACACCGGAGGCCTTCTCTCAGAACGCTGCATTCTTGGTTTGTGAGGTTGGAGAGGAGCGGACGTGAGCGTTCTGGGGAGGCAGGAGGGGATTCGGGCTTCCTGCAGGGTCTCTGAGGTGGCAGCGCTTCCCACGGCACATTCCTCTGGTGCGCACAGACACCAGGAATAACAGCCAAGCAAGGCCGGTGGAATCCCAAGTTTGCTCCCTGGATAAACATCATCGTCCACGCTTAGCAACAGGAACCCCTGCGGCCAGGGATCCAAGAGAACGCACGGATGTTCCACGAAAAAGTTCTTTCTTTTTTTTCGGTGGCTTCTGTGTCTTTCTTTCGTTCGTAAGGTTGATGTGATTGGAGAGACTCGACGCTGTGGTGTCGGCTTGTTTTTCTAACGCGTGCTGCTTAGGAAGAAAAGCTTGTGGTCGAGAACGAAGTAGAAATAAAAACGATTCTAGTTCTAGTTCACTTCCTTCCAACAGATACAAGGTGTGATAGTGTGTTAGGATGTGCGCTAGCAGGAAAGAATGTTAACAAAAACCTATTTGTGTCGAATTACATTTGACAGTTAAACTATAAAAAATAAAAAAAATAATGTGTAGTGTTGAAACCTTTATACAGAAGGAAAGCAGCCAACATTTGTGAGCAGAATTACCATGTCAGTTTGTGTAGTAGAGACACACAATGCATCTTGGCAGGTGCAATAGTTCGAATCCATTAAACAACAAGTGAAGAAAGAACAAACGTTGAGATCTGGTCCCAGGAAAAAACTGGAGATATCTTCCAGTCTTACTGCCACTTCCACTCTCTCTCCTCTTAAAAAGGGCCAGTGAACTTCTAATGCATTATTAAATACACTCTGGGTAAATTCTCTCTTTTAGAGAAACATAACATCGGAATACTACACCATTTCTAATAAAAGTATATTTTTATAAGGGTATTAACTAAAGAGGCAAAATGAATTGTCAGTAGGTTGACACAGGTTCGGCCCCTTGTCTATGAGGTCCACTGAAAAATGGATGGAAAGGCAAGATGCAGGAAATCGACTGACAGAACACTGTCAATAAACTGCAGCTCATCTCAGTGGAGGACAGGCTGTTCAGTAAAGCTGCAGCACATCCCAGCCATCTGCAGGTCTGTCAGTCTGAGCACAGCCAACCAAACCTTCTAGAAACAACCAGCATTCATCACTAATAACTAACCACACTTAACACAACTATGTAACATTTTCAGGGTTAAGTACTTATCTATCCATCCATTTCTAATCACTAACATGAGTGTAACTGAGTTTAACATAGCATGACTCACTGACAGAAGCCCCCTGGTCAACTCTGACTAGGCCATAATAAACTGATGAAAAGAAGAAATCAGACCATCTTGGACCAGTAAAGCTTACAGCAAGTACGCAGAAAGCAAGCAGGGGGAAGTGCCTTGTCCAAGGACACAACATCATGTTGGCACAGCCAGGATTTCAAACCGGCAACCGTACAAGCCTGATTCCCTAACCGCTCGACCGCCGGACTCCCTGATTACATAATGGTAAACCTACCAGGACCAACATGAATCAACACCATGTCCTGGCCTTCTGCTGCTGCCCCCCCCCCCCCCCCCCCCCCCCAACACAAACACCCCACTTACACTGCACAATACCCAACACCTACCCACACAGCAGCTCTGGCCAATTACTTCCTGAGCCAATCATAAAAACAAAACACAACAATAAATAACCAGTTGCTACTGGAAAGGCTCGTTAGGTAATCCTCCCTGCTGCTTGTGGAGGGTTGTTGTGAAGCCCACACTGTGGAGAGGTGGTGAGGACCTGAGCGCAGGCTAGGTGGGTGAAGAACGCTCCCACACTCTCCAGCCTTGTTATGCCAGCCTCACTGTGCTCATCAGGGGACGGCGGGCTGCTTCTCTGACAAGTAGATAATGGCTTCCAGCTCGGCTTGTCACAGCGCACGGAGGAGGCCTCCCTTCCACCTGGATTCAGGATCAGAAGGCTGTTCTGTGTCAGAACCTAATCTTTTTTTTTTTTTTTTGCATTTCGCTATGTTGAAATGTCGTTTGAATAAAGGCTTTTAGCAGCCGAGGCGACAGGTGCTTTGTCTAAATGAGCCGTTTATCACGATTTACCATGGCATGAATAGAGGCATGAAGTAAATTGGTAATCAATCACAGAATAAGAGGGGGGGGGGGGCAGTGGGGGGGGAGAGCATGGGGGGAGGGTTACGGAGCTGGCGTTTTACCTGTGAACAGTTTGGTGATGGTCTTGTTCTGGCGCCGGGCAGAGCAGACGAGGAGCAGCCAGGGAGGGAGGAGCTCATGGTGGAAGGCCAGGAGCTCAGCTATGGTCCTGGGGGAGCCGGGAGGGGGCCGCTGCTCCCCCTCACCCAGCTGAAAGCCCTCGTCAATGGAGTCGACCAGGAGGAACAGAGACTGCTGGGGTGGCTTGGAGCTCAGCAAGGGGAGGAGGACACACCTGAGAGGGGGAGGAGGGGGCGGAGGGAGGGATGGAGAGGGGAGGAAGAGAGGAACAGGAAAGAAAGGAGGGAGAACAAAAAGAGGGAGAATGGAAAGAAAAGTGCTTAGTTTAAAATAAACACATTGAATTCCTTACTATTCACACATGTATTTACATGACTGACAAAATTACCCTTCGACGAGGGTGTGACCCAATAAAACATGAGCATTTAAAATAAGTACAACCGATAATAAATACTTCACTAAACTCACAAACCCAAGGGGTTTTAACGCTATGTTAACCTTTAAACAACACCAAGCCGAAAGGGAAACTCAAGAATCCCATTTGCTTGAATGCTAATGAGCGGCGCAGCCATAAATGCCACGGAAGCGCAACTGCATTGCTGTGTTTTCTACCCTGCTGTTGTTGCTGGCAGAACTTCAGTCCTCACACACACAGCCAATCACAGGCCGGTCTGTAGACCACCGGTTTGCTGTTTTACAATTACATTCCCGTAACAGCAGCCTTTAAATATGCATGCCCTCGCCAGTCCCAAATGAGCCTCGTTTAAAAAAGGACAGATCCAAAGAGCACAGCTGTCAAGAGTCAGGACCAGTCTGGCTTCAGCCGAGAGAGAGAGAGAGAGAGAGAGAGAGAGAGAGAGAGAGAGAGAGAGAGAGAGAGAGAGAGAGACACAAGGACACACAGAGAGAGAGAGAGAGAGAGAGAGAGAGAGAGAGAGAGAGAGAGAGAGAGAGAGAGACACACACAAGGACACAGAGAGAGAGAAGAGAGAGACAGAGAGACACAAAGACACAGAGAGAGAGAGAGAGAGAGAGAGAGAGAGAGAGAGAGACACAAGGACACACAGAGAGAGAGAGAGAGAGAGAGAGAGAGAGAGAGAGAGAGAGAGAGAGAGAGACACAAGGACACAGAGAGAGAGAAGAGAGAGACAGAGAGACACAAAGACACAGAGAGAGAGAGAGAGAGAGAGAGAGAGAGAGAGAGAGAGAGAGAGAGAGAGAGAGAGAGAGAGAGAGAGAGAGAGAGGCAACACAGACATCCACCTGCACCTGCAGGGTTACAGGGCTCCGTCTCTGACAAACTACATGACAAACATGGCCGCCAACCCTGCCAGCCATGGTCCGAGCCGAGAGGGATGCATGCTGGGAGTCTGGCCCAGAGGAATGTCCATGTGTGGAGGTCAGACCTCTGAACTGCAGACACGTCCCCTGCAGAGACAATCAAATCCACAGTGACAGCAAGTGGACCACACAAAGAAGCATTCTTCCCATTCAAATCAGAACGCTTTCAGAACGCTTTCAGAACGCTTCACCGTCAGAAAGGCAGTTGACAAACGTCAAGCCAGCAGAAAAAAAAACACAAACAAAACTTTCAATGAGAGTCTGGCGAGACTCATGGCGATCCAGAGCAAAATTTAACATTCCTAAACTGATCATTCGAGTGGAAATCAATGACAGTGAGGGCGTGGAACCCTGGGTTATTATTCTCGGTTCTCCCTGCCTTCTGACATATGGAACAGTTGAGAGAAAAAGGTTCCGTGGAACATGTGTGACGCAGCAGATGTGGCCTCCCTCTTCTGCCAAGCGGACGCCATCGCTGTGACGCTTCATGAAGACGTCAGCGCAAACTGGCAGAACCAGGCAGGCTGCCAGCTTCTTCACACCCATCACAGTGGCCATGTTACAGGCCAGACATCCAGACAGGTCCCTCACCACCAGCACTGTGGCTTAGGTCCAGGATGTGTGTGTGTGTGTGTGGCCTCGACACAGGCCTATTTTAAGGCCGGAGGTGTCAGGTGTGTCTAAATCGAACCCAAGCTGACAAAAAGCCCCAGCGTCACTCAGGTGAAACATGAGGAGACGCTTCATAAGGACGATCAGGAGCACCTCAATCGCTTAAACTCTCTTAATGGGGAGAAAAGAGGACGCCAAGTCAGCTGTTTTAATATTCAGGGGGCTGACCTATTAAAAGAGAGAGAAAAGAGAGAAACACTAAAATCTGCTCTTCTTAGAACATTTCTTATTCTTTGTTACATCCCGCAAGATGTAATTCCAGTCATCAAAAAGCAATCGAACTGAGAAAGACATTGAGTTTGTCCTGGTTTGGATCCTGTTCAGCTCTCAACAGAAACTCATCAGATAAGCTTCCCATTTCCCTGACATTCAGTTATGAACTCCCTATTTTCCGCCTGCAGAGCGAGATCTTAAACGACAAACAGAAAAGAGTTTGTCAGACGTGCCAGAAAACTGAGAACGAGAAAGTGAGAGGGAAAATGAGATTTTTTTTGGAAACAGGACTCTTTATCCATCAATCCCACACTGCTCACCCCCGCCCCAGCTGGAAACAGCAGACACATGAATGAGACGGTGTGTGTGAGACGGTGTGTGTGAGACGGTGTGTGTGAGACAGGGTGTGGAGGTGAACCCAGAACACGCTATAAACAGAGGAATGAACTGAGACAGCACTTTGTCAAAGAAGTGTAAAGAATCGACATCAAAGAGCTACAGCTCAGGGGCATTTGGAGAAGCACTGTCAAACCCAGAGCCCAGGAACACCGTGAAAAACCCCTTCTGAAGCCGCATGAAGCTGCAGCACCTGCGAGCCTCGTGCCAAGCTCAAACCCTGCTGACGTGCCTGATAAACGGCAGCGTTTAACGGTTAACAGTAATCCCCCTGGCATGAAGATATGTGGTCCACTTCTCAGATCTCTTTGTGTTCTTCTCTTTCTTCTGCAGTTCCAGAGACTTTCTAGATTGTTGAACTGGATTGAACTGAACTGGCAGACTTAACTTGAACCCTTCTGCTGAACTCTAATACCAAGGTTGTTTTGCTTTTTGATCTCAAGAAGGAAGTTATAAAATAACAAACACGAACGCTTAAATCCTTTCAGTTAAGCATTTGTCTGAGGGGAACCTAGATGCGGAGTGATGCTGCGGTACGATGAATCCCAGCTAATTCCAGTCTTAACGCTAAACCCAGATGATTTTGCTTTCCAGCGTCTCTAAACTTCAATGTGTTCTGCTTCTCTGGACAGTTAACACCGACAGTCGGAGCTGAAATGTTATCCCTCCCAACCTCTCCTTCTCCCATCTCTTTTTTTTCCCTGCTGCCCCTGCTACAGTTTGGCTTGAGGACAAGTTCCATACCCACACACACACACACACACACACACACACACACAGCAGGGTCGCTCTGCAGCCACTCTGTCAGGACAATGACAAGTCTGCTGTGTTTAACACTGATGGCAAACAACAAGACGAGCTAAAGCATGACTGTGTTCTGGTGAGCGAGAGGCAGGCCTGTCATACAGGGGGACCCTCGTCACACAGGGTGACCCCGGCTGTAGCCCAGTTCTCTACAAACAGAACCCAGGTGAACCAAGGTGAGAGAGAGAGAGAGTGAGAGGGAGAGAGGAGAGAGAGAGGGAGAGAGAGAAAGAGGAGAGAGAGAGAGAGAGAGGGAGAGATAGGAAAACAGCAACAGAGGCAGGCTCCAGATTGCTGAGTCATGGCTTCCACCATGGTGGTGCTGCCTGCCCAGTAGGAGTGACGTGTCACAGCAGCATCCTGCAGGAGGATCTCCTGATGTGCAGGGACTGCTCTGCTGCCATGCACCATGCACCATAGGATGAACATGCAGCACACAGGCAGCACACACTACTTGGCAGTACCCCCCCTCTGCTTTGCGAATGACAAAACACATGAAATCTAAACGCCTCAACATTCCTTCTAACTCTTCTTTATGCGGTCAGAGAATAGCAGAGAATTGAACGAGCAACGTCTGTCCATAAGTGAATTACTTTAGATTCACTGAGACCGTGTGCAGGCAGAACTAGTCAAGGTTATGTAGGGAATATCAATATGACTATCTTTGTGGTCCTCATGTTCTAAACTACATGAAGGAAGTAGCAGGCATTCAGATTAGATGGGATGAACACCAGTGCTTGCTGGAGGCAAATCTATGTGAGCATGTTTTTATCATGCTAACCTTGGATCTGGATTGGGAGAGAAGTAGGGAGTTTAGCAGATCTGACAGTTATGTTAGTTATAAATCACCTCTGAATCTGTATAAAACTCCATTAAATTACAGCCGGGAAATATTCTTAGCAGAGCAGCTGTCAACCAGGAAAAAACATTATTGGTTTGCTTCGCTATGTTTTAATGATTGTTATAAGGATCTCATGAACGCTCATTCAAAAACAGCTCCTGAAACCCAAAGCCATTAGCCCAGTGACACATCCACCTGCTCGTTCAGCAGTATGGGGTCGTGCCTGCAGCCTTTAGGGGCCCCAAACATCCAGGGCTAACTCCACCTATTTATGTACGTCCCCTTTTGTCCTGGGGAATAAAGCTAAACAAGATGAAGACAGAATGTGTGAGAGTTTTCAAACAAGGTCAGATATACCTCTCCTTCCAGTACAGCAGTCACAACACAGCCTATCTGTGTTCTCCTGAAAGGCCTTGGTTATTATCCATGTGTAGCTTCCACCAAAATAAAGAAAAAAACAACTGCTCTTCTCCTGAGCCAAGGCCATCATCACTGTATTTACAGGATCATGACTGCTTTTGATACCTACAAGTGTGTGTTCCTTCTAAGTGTTATATTTGAGATTGTGTTGCACCACCATCAAGTAAAAAAACTGAACCCTTACTGAAGCTGCACTTTAATGTGACATTGCATTTCCCTCTCTGTCCTGTAGTTACGCTGTAGTATAGATATTGATGTGGCACCATTGTTGGTGGCTGAGATGGGGATCATTTGCAATGTGCCTGGTGAATACAGAAAGGCTCTCACCATTGAAATACAGATGTAACTACACACTTGATGAATCCTCTACACTCTCGGCTGCACTTTCTACAACACGCACTCGCTTTCCACACAAGCCTGTGTGAAATGAGTGAAATAGTCAATCTGTATAATGAATGCTCCAGTGACTCGAACAGCAGGGAGAGTGGATGTGGAAGAACGCTCTGCATTGGAGGGGCCGACACCAGCAGCCTGCGCCAATGCATTAACACACCAGTGGTGAGTACGGTCAACAAACACGCTTGTTTTTCAGTCACGGGGCTAAAGAACTGCAGCCCCAACGGCACTTGAACGCTGGCCGGTTTAACAGGATCTTTACTGGATGGAATACAGGTGGTTTATTTGGCAGAAATGTAGCCTGGGCTATTTATTTATCCATCTATTATATATCTATTTATCAATATGTAACTAATCATATACATTCAGCATGTTCCCTTAAGGGGTCTGTATTTAATGAGATTGTGGTTTACTTTAAAATACAAAATAAAAACACTCCCTGTTTTCCACATGGTTCAGATCAAGCCTTTGACCCAGCCTCCCTATAGTTCATCTCTCCTGCTCTTAAGGCAGTGATTTGCGTGTCCCTGCCTTCTGGGGAGTTAGAGATTTGCATGTCCCCGACCCTGGGCAGAGTCCCAGAAGCATTAGGGTATTAGTGCGAGGAGCAGCTCAGCCAGACTCAGAACTCCAACACAGCCCTGGTACTGTGGGTAAAACACAGGTGAGATGAGGCAGGTGAGATGAGGCAGGTGAGATGAGGCAGGTGAGATGAGGCAGTCTGGGAACACTAACCTGGTCGCTTTATTCCTTAACGATGGGCAAAGGGTAAAAAATGGGCTTCAAATGCACAGTAACTCAACAGAAAACGAATATATGGAGCTTGTGAACAAAAGAAAATGACAATTTTCACTCTCTGTAAAACTGTAAAATCCTTTTTTTATTATAAATATCTCTTTTACACCTTAATGTATGAGGTGCAAAAGTGTGATTTGCACACGCCAGTGAAGAAAGACAGTGTGGAATCTTGGCTGCACTACAGAGGTTCCACATTCCAGGTTTTTGGAATCTGATAGCATCTTCATCGCCAAAGGCCCATCAGATTATTTGTGTACTGTGGTGCCTCAATGCTTTTTTGCACCCGAGACAGTGATCAGCCATTCTCCAAAGTACATATTTACCTCACAGACCAACGTCTGTGATCTTGCTGGATAAGCAGCCAGCCTGTCGTGCTCACCGTCTCAGCCATCAAGTGGTTGAGAGGACTGAATCGCCGTGGGAACAACAGGGGAACGAGCACAAAAGGGTTCACTTCTGAGTTCACCTGACACTGGCCAGAGCCTACCTTCAATCTTTTGTTTATGTGAGGGGAACATCCTGCCTTTTATCACAGAGTTCACGGTCCGAGTCAGCCCAACTCATCACGAGGGGCGACACATCGGCAGCAGTTGACATGTCGGAGACTTCTGTGATACCCCTCCAGGAGAGGGAAAAGACCCAGGGCTAAATCAATGATTCTGTTGACTATTTAAAAAATGATTTACCTCGCTGAACGTTTGACCCACTTTCTTCCCCCCGTGCGAAGCGGAGAAGGTGTAGTAAGCACCACCAGATGTCCAGACAAGAGGAGTGTGTGTTCAGGCCTGCATTCCAGCCGCGCTGCGCACACTGCCTGAACCACAATGTGTCGACAAGCCGGTCGAGTAACTTACACACATGGCAGATAAAGCTCCCCTTTTAAAGCCCCCAGTCTACAAAAACATTCAGTCATGACAGTATGACAAGCCTGGGCACGATTCTATGTCAAACGGTACAGTGAGAGCTAACTTCCACATGTGCACTTCATCATAACAGAGAACAGTCAGCCAGGTAGTCTGTACAGAAACCAGCCAGTAAGTCATCTAGGTCAGTCGGTGAGACAGTCAGTAAACTATACAGCCAGTCAGCTAACCAGGCAGCTTGTCAGCACAATACTTCAAACGTTGTTCCTTCCTCCACCCTCAAACACCTGAGTTTGGCTTCCACTTGAAATATCTGACCTTTCCTCAAGCATGGTCTGGCAGACAGTCCCACACAGCACGCTGCACAAGGGGGTGAAATAACAACAAAAACACAACATAGAGGATAGGGGCAGGGAGGCTGCTGGGCTGGAGTGAAGAGGGGTGTGTGAGCTGTAAAAGAGAGAGAGACAGAGAGAGAGAGACAGAGCGAGACAGAGAGCGAGACAGAGAGCGAGACAGAGAGAGCGAGAGACAGAGAGAGACAGAGAGAGACAGAGAGCTAGACAGAGAGAGCGAGAGACAGAGATAGAGACAGAGAGAGACAGAGAGAGACAGATAGAGACAGAGACAGAGAGAGAGGTAGAGAGAGAGAGACAGAGAGAGCGAGAGAGAGCGAGAGACAGAGAGAGCGAGAGACAGAGAGAGCGAGAGAGAGACAGGAAGAGAGAGAGCAGACGGATGCAGTGCTGAGCAGATGGATTTGCACCTACTTCTTAAAGGCCTCTGAAGGATTCCTCTCACACTCTCCGGGTTGCAGGGCACTCTGGATGTTGGGGTCGCACACCCTCTCCTCGTATCCCTGCAGCAGCCCTCCTCTGCAGATCTGGGCCACCAGGCCCCGGATGAACCCTCCCACACACAGGGTGTCCGAGTCGTCCGCCCGGCTGAAGTGGTAGGCTAGGCACTGCTGGTGCAAGCCCCGATGAGCACCCTGCCCTGAGGTGGGCCACAGCAGCTCTGTGCACAGGGCCGTCTTCCCACTTCCAGGCCCCCCCACCAGCAGCACCCCCCAGGCTGCCCCCTTGGCTGGGCCCGCGACGGAGCTCCCTCCAGTGGGGTTGCAAGAGCCCGTGCTGGGGGATGTGGAGGCTGGGGGCCTGGGGGAAGCGGTCACCCCACTCAGACCGTTGGTTTTTTCCTGAAGGCAGTGCTGGATCTTGTGAAACACCCACTCCCTGCAGTAAAAGCGCTTTCCCTGCAGCAAACTGGTTTGGGCCATTTTGATATCCTGCTGTTCCAGCTATGGTTTCATAGGGCTCGTCCCATCGCCCCGCGCTTTCTCAACCCAACGACGGCCAGCTGCTCATCTGACCTTCCATTTTGTTGTCTCTATGTGCGACTTCCAGAGGAGACAGCAGATGTCCTTAGCACAGCCGAGTTGTCACTGAGGAAACGTTACAGGTAAAACAGGGTCATGAACGAGGGAAGACAGCCTGTTCTGGGTCGGTGTCAGAGAGAAGGTGTGACAGGAGTCAGTTTTGATGTTGATACCATACATTTTCCACCAGCTTTTTCCAAGGTTTTCTCATCGGCTGGTCAGAGAACTCAGTGTTATTCCAGGTTTGTTGTTTTAACATGATGTTGTGCGTGACAGGGCCCAGGACTGTGTGGGCATCCACTGACAAGCTGGACCACAGCTTGATACATCTAGTGCTGGACTGGTCCTGATGGGTTTCCGATTCTGTATTTTGGTGGTTAACTGGGGAACAGATGCTGGTTCCATCACATTAACATGCTGCAGGCTGCCAAGGTTGCCTCCGTACCTCCAGAAACTGCAGCCTGACACTTCCCTGAGACAGGAAAAAAAGAGGTGGTTTAAACATTAGAAGGAAACAAACTTGAGACTAGTTTTTCTGCCATTTCACGTTGGATTATCATCAACAGCACATCCACATTTCAAAGGAAGGCATCGCTCACAAACTCTGCACTAATGGGGATGTAATGGGGTAAATTATTATAAAAGATGTGGACAGTTTCTCCAACCCCTTGATTTAGTCTTTTTCCTATGTGGCTTTAGAGACCCTCACTCCTCCTCTTACAACGTCACTGATGAGCCCCAACCCCATGATCTCTCTCACACACACACACACACACACACACACACACTGTCGCCAAAGTGAGTTTTTTTTAAGGACAATACAGATATTATTCCCACTATGACAATTACGTTGAAATAGCACTAATATTAACTGTACCTTAGTGGATTCACCTCTGTTTTTATCATTTAAACATCACTCCCTACAGTTACGGCACGAAATAGGGAATATCGGACAAAGGGTCCATTTCCAAATTTTCCCAAATAAAACGGCAAAAAGAGAGAAGGAAATAACCCATTAGGAGAAAACGCTTAACGTGAAAGATGGTTCCACTGTGCTGTGCAACAGACTGGATCAAAACCTTCAGTGCCTACAGGATTGTAAAAACTAACCGATTCCATACAGGATATAATGTTGCCTTTCAATCAACAGTGACATGCAAAACACCAGACAAACTCAATTCGACGCTAAACCGAATGCAGAAAAAAAATGGTTACATTCCTTGCAACTGTGTCTTAAAGTTTATGCGGCACGTTTGCTGGTTTTTCAGGTTACAGTTTTTTTTAATGTCTCGAGCACCCCACGTCTCTTCTCACCTCTCGCGCTTTCGCCTCGTGCTTTAGTTTTTTAGTTGCATTATCCTTTCTTGACCGCTTTCATCATGCACGTCGAAACGACTGCACACTTTAAACCAAAAAAAGCATTAGAGGCAATTATTTTACCATCTCCACTTGGTTCATCATCGCCTCTGCATTTCTCTTTCTCTCCGCGACTCCTCCTGCTCGCGACACGGTTCAATACTGAGCCCTTCTCTCCCTATGGTCTCTCCGCCTCCAAACACTCTCTGATTATGCCCCGTGCATACAGCGCGTGCATACAGAGCGTGCATACAGCGCGTGCACACAGCGCGTGCATGCAGAGCTACACGCAGGCTGGCGAAATGTCTGACGGGACATGAAGTTTTACAAGCCCAAGTCACCATCATTTCGGATAGAAAATTTGAATTTCTAACTGTCAGTGGTCAGTGACCATAACATAGGCTATATATATATATATGCATATTTGATCAAAGTGCATAAGCCCTACCTGACGACTTCCAACAGGGAATTGACAAGTGGAAAAAAAGATGCCCGTTATACGATGTATATGATTTTTTTTAATTATATTGCACTTAACACTTCTCTATTGTATTAACCTGTTGTCGTCTGTCTTCTTAGGATATTAGAGGTGCAACTGGTGGACACAGAGACGAGATAAGAAAATATATACTGAACCAAGTTCTTCTTCCACAGTAGGAGGCTTTTTAAACACTCTAATCTCCCATTGCAACTTCTCTCCTGTGCTGCCACTTGATAAAAAGAAGAGAAACACACCTCATTTTGTTCCACTGGGTTTAATTCCCCATCAAGGTGTGCGTAGAAAATAACAAGCATTCAAACTAAAAGCATTATTAAAAAAACAAACAAAAAAAAAAGAATTTAAAAGGGACTTTAAGTAAAGAAAGTCCAACAAAATGTGTAGGTGTAAAGTGTTTGTTTCACAGGATAATACCTTGAGGTTGAAGAAAAAGCTGCATACAGCTGTTTATACCTTGTCGCTTGTCACAGCGCATATTGAGTAGCTGTTCTCAGTCTGTTGAGTCAGTCTGTGGAATTTAGGTAATTGCAGCAATTTTCTCTCTTTGTGTTAAGTTCCAACCATCTCATTTGAGTCCAAGACACAGGCTCCAGCAGCTACCGCTTGCTGTGATGGTTATTCTTCTTTGTGAGATTGTGAATATCCCCTGCTTTCATTTGGCACCATCTATCTAAACATGCTGATGACCTGCTGTAGTTGGAGGAGGGTTGGTTTATGTGGAAGGCATGTGTTTACCCATGCACGCAAACACATCTTGTCAGGGTTTTTTTTGCGATTCATTAAAGCTTGTGTCTTCAGCGAAGTGGGTTGTGTGTAGGCCTATAGGTGTTCAACACACACTGTGAGCCTTGAGGGTCTAGGATCTGGGTTAATAGGTTACCAGAGGGTCTTGCCATGCTGGGTAAAAGAATGCTACTTTTAAAAGGTCCCTGCAGGCATAAATAAGTATGTTAGCAATCTTAAGAATTAGAATGCGTGGAGAGAAGAAAATAGCAGTTAGTAGCATTTTCTCTTGAGAAAACACAAACAAAACACTTTGTGAACATAACGTTTTACTTTTATATTTTATTCATTTACTAAACACCTTTGTCCAAAATAGCTTACAAATAGCGTATAAAGAAAGCAAAGCAGAAAACATTGTTATTATAACAATGTTTTTGATTCTAGAAGCACCAAACTTTCTCTCAATCCAGGGTGACTAGTCCAATCTAAACAATACTACTGTATACCTTTCATTGTTTCTGCACAATTATACAGACAAAACAAATTTTTCATTGACGTTAACAGACTGTGTGACATCAGTGACCAATAAGAACCCTCACTTCACCTCTGAGCTGTGTAAA
This sequence comes from Protosalanx chinensis, assembly GCA_030340685.1. Classification (NCBI taxonomy): domain Eukaryota; kingdom Metazoa; phylum Chordata; class Actinopteri; order Osmeriformes; family Salangidae; genus Protosalanx; species Protosalanx chinensis. Next base: position 11,797,621 of record CM059330.1, read on the forward strand.
ACGTAATTGGCAGTCACAAATCTGGCACCAGACAAGACTGCTAATAACAATCCACAATCAGTGAAGCGTGTGACGTTATTGTGGTATATTTATCTAGCACAGCCGTGGCTGTTGAGTGTGGAACATAATTGATGATCAATAAAACATATTTCCTAAACGAGAAAGGTTGCCGGTTCTATGTAGTCGGTGTCCATAGGGTTTGGATGGACAGTTGATATGTTAAAGTGTGACTGTGTCAGGCCAGATCCTGACTAAATGTCCCATTACACTGGGAAAGAGCTTTCACACTGTGGGGCTGTCCCATCCAGCAGACTGGAACTAACAATCACATTCAAATATTTATACGCCTGAACTGTGCATTTGTGTACCTATGTGTGTGTGTGTGTGTGTGTCTGTGTTGTGTGTGTTTGGTTCCCCTTTTTCAAACCTTTACCCCATCTAAGCTGACGAGAAACAAGATTTGAGTAAAAAGGAGAGAAGTAATACAAAAGGAGGGAGTGTTCACCTTTCTCCCTCTCTCTCTCCTCAACATCCTCTTATTTTAAGTTGATAGCCTTTCTCAGTTGAAAAGGACATGCTCTGTGTACTTTGTGAAAGGTGTTTTACTGGCTGCGTAGCAGTTTTGTAATAGTAACAACCTGATAAGCAAAAGCCAACATTCATGCAAGTTTACTGAATAAAAACCGGTCTGAATATGAACATAATTACTCTGGGATGGCTCTGTACAGTATCAAACTCAACACACCATTCTCATTGAAAATTCCAAGCCGTTTGAGTACTGAATTATTCATTCTAAAACAACAGAAACCTGTCTTACCATAACATGTCATCTTTCCAAATCTAGGACATGGAAATGGAATCCTTAGCTTTGTAAAACAACGATCGCCTTAATAATTTATCCAAGCGGTCGGACGAATGGAAGCATTCCTTATAGGTCCCTAGACACAGTGGCAGACCCTGGAGAAGTGTTTTTATAACTCCCTGCAATACTTTGAAAGAAAAGCAGCTTTGAGTCCTTTAAGTCTGTCTCTAGTGTCTCAATCTTGGCTTATTAGTTTCAAACTCTCCCTCAGGTCCAGGTCATGTCTTGAAGAATGAATAGTTTCTGTTTGGTGATCCTCAAACAACACTGACAGTCACCACGGGGACCCATAGAACAAAGGGGATGTTTTAGGTGTATGTATCGCTGATGTCATCCCCAGCATCTGGGTGTCATACCCGTCTCTGCTCTGGTTGTTGACATGGTAAACAGGGTTGTGTACATGGTAAACAACACCACTGGACATGGTTTGACTGTGTAAAGAAACCAAAGCGTTTACAGTGGCAGTGGAAATATGCTAAACAGCTCGTTGACACGGGCCTGTGGATTTGAACGAAAGTCAAACGGTCGGTGGTCGAAAGTCTGTCAGCTTGATTCAGAAGGACGTTTCAGCTCTAGTCCAGTCAGACATGACAGATACACGTCAAAGGCACAATGATCAACGACACCTGAACCAAATACTGCTACAGTATGATTAATACACTGGACATGATGTGTCTTAGAAATGCAAAACATTCATAAAGGACAAACACGATCATAAAGCCATTTATGTTCAGAATTACCATGTGTTCTCTTTCCCTTTTGGCCAAAGAATAGCTGACTGTCTCCACAGTGTTATTTTAGTGTTAGTTTATTAAGTCCTTGATTAAAATGATAAGGATTATAAGGTTTTCCCTTTCTGTTTTTGTAGTAACTGTGCTAATCTGGTGATCGAGGCTATGTTGGAGTTCCTTCACACACACCTGCTGCAGCTCTCCAGTCTGCTGGGCTGCACTCACACACACACACACCACACACAGAGACACACACACACCTACTTACTGTCCTACACACACAAACACACAAACACACATGAACATACACCCACACCAGGCAACTATGTACATTCTCTCCCTCTCTCTCTTTCTCTTACTCTCTCTTGCTCTCTCTCTCTCTATTTCACACACACACACACTCACACACACAAACTAACACACTCCTGACTCTGGCACTTTAACTTTGTACAGACCATAAAATCAATTAGCCCTAGGTCACTGGTCGGCCCTGTAGTCGTAACACCAGGACAGAGAGAATCTGGAGGCTGTTAAGAAGGACCTTGATTATAATGGAGGTGAGGAGTGTGTGTGTGTTTGCTGGTCAAGGGAGGCGACGTTAGTTGAAATGCGTGTGTTCTTCTTATGAGTAGAGTTAGACTGTTCTGCCCCAAGGCCAGTGTTGACAGTTAGAGTCGTACGTCCCATAATGCAACTCTCCACAAAAGTCCCAATTACTGGATCAAACCAGTTAGAACTGGACTCTTTGCATCTCCTGATTAACCCCATGCTGTCAAACACATTCACCCAGGCCCTGACATAGGGCCGGCCTCAGAGGTGAAAGATCACAACAGCTCCAGCTGAGTGTGCTAACACATTTACCAGAGTTAAAAAAAAAAAACATTTCAGTAGCAGACACCTTAACAGACACTTTATACCCAAAGTGACTTAAAAAAAAAACTGTGAACAGCAAGATATCAAGTATTGTATCAGAAGTGTTTCATTCTAACAGTATTTCGGCATCCAGGAACAGTTTGTACTCATGTCTGACTTGAGCACTCAGCACCCCACTGTGTTTCCTGGTGGGTTTCTGTGAGTCGGGTTCCGGAAGTTTCTGTACTCAAGCTGCACGTTTCATTTTTTATCACACATTCAAAGGAGATGACACTTTCCCACTATCATTTCTTCCAGCTCTGGTTTTTGATCTCCCTCACGTCTCCAGACAGCGGTGGGAGATCCAGTCTGTGTTTTCACAAGACGGCTGCATAGTTGGAGAATTATACAGTGTTAGAGGAGAGCAGACACATTCATTAAAAAACGACGTACAAATAGACCATATACTGTAGAAAGTGCTGCAGAAAAGCTAGGATCTAAGGTACACAGTTCTAACTATATTTCGGAGTTAGAGTCCCTAATATTTTCTCAGATATTATATTTTCTTGCCAAGGAATGGTTTGTATAGCCTTGAATTAACGAGTAATGTTGGGGTGAAGAAAGACACCACCATATATCCATTGCGTGTATCTTTTTATCCATGTTTAGATCTCATTGGTTGTAGACAGGACTGGCCAGCTCTCTCAGCCAATGGCGCAGCTCTATGGAAAAGAGAGAGCAAAGCTTTCCAAGACGTCATTACAGAACTTTCCTTACTTGTGGGACAGTAAATCTCATTCCATGCCACCATACATCACCATGAATGTGGTTGCTATTGTCACTGCCAAAGTCATTTGCATATAACCCATCACGCCCCTGGTACAATATCTCTTTTCTCTCTACAGTAACAGTCGACAATGGGCTGTTCAGATACAGACGAGTGCTAGTAGTTGCATTTACGTACATTGTTTGGATTTTAACCATAAAACTGCATGAACATACTGTACAGCAGCAGATACGGGGTCAGAAGTTCACAGTTCCAGCAGTGTTTCCGTGGTCATGGTGAAGGAACAGTCTGTATTCATCAGCCCAGAGTGCAACAATAACATTTCAGCTTCCAATACAGTTCTTTCATTGCTTTGTTGATATTCCCTTCCACAAGGGCAGGGGTCTGCTAACTGGAGAGGGTGCAGGAAGGCCTTGTCTCAATACTGAAGGAGACCTTCTTCTATCTTGCCAAAGGCCTTGTCTCAATACTGAAGGAGACCTCCTTCTATCTTGCCAAAGGCCTTGTCTCAATACTGAAGGAGACCTCCTTCTATCTTGCCAAAGGCCTTGTCTCAATACTGAAGGAGACATCCTTCTATCTTGCCAAAGGCCTTGTCTCAATACTGAAGGAGACATCCTTCTATCTTGCCAAAGGCCTTGTCTCAATACTGAAGGAGACATCCTTCTATCTTGCCAAAGGCCTTGTCTCAATACTGAAGGAGACATCCTTCTATCTTGCCAAAGGGCTTGTCTCAATACTGAAGGAGACCTCCTTCTATCTTGCCAAAGGCCTTGTCTCAATATTGAAGGAGGCCTCCTTCTATCTTGCCAAAGGTCTTGTCTCAATACTGAAGGAGACCTCCTTCCATCTTCCCTCCCTTTAAGCTGGTCTCTGGTCCAGCCTGATTGGACAGGTGAAGACATGTGATCCTTCCCTCAGCTGGCTCTCATCCAGTCCCCTCATGTTAAGGGAGAACCAACCCTGAAGCAGGTCTCTACAGGTGACCATGCAAGCACAATGGAACAGTTGAAAGAAGGTTCAGGTGAAAGAAAGGGGCGGATTTTGCCAGAAGGAATATTGAGAAGAGAAACTTTTGAGTCACTGAGAAGTTTTATAGGCGAGTTGCGTGAGACAAAAGATCAGACAAAAAGTTTTTTTCTCGTTTGTCATTTAAATCAATACAGGAGGTTCATTTAAGCTCCTTTGGGAAGCATCGGTATGGAACAGAAGATCTCTTCAGCCTAAGTTTATGTCTACTTTAATATACGGTATGAAAGCAGTTGTTTTAGGTGATACTCTATGGAGTGTGTAGAACAGAAGGGTGTGTAAAACAGGGCGTGAAGGACTCAGTGTTGACAACAGGACAGGGAAATCCATCTAGAGTTTAAGACCATCTGGAGTTCTCCCTCCGGGGGGTTGGCACTACGTGTGTGAGTGTGTGTGTGTGTGTGGGTGTGTGGGTGTGTGGGTGCGCTTCAGTGGAGAAATGCAAACGTGTGTGTGTGTGTGTGTGTGATGCATTAATTTAGCAGACGCGTGTGTGTGTGTGTGTGAGAGGAGAACCACAAACATATGGTGTGTGAACCTGCCTAATCAACAGAGCCAGGAGGTGGCTGGGAGATGAGATGTTCAGCAGACCCAAATCTCCAGTACTGCTCCATAAACCCACTAACAGCTAACACTTCACCTTTTGACTCCAAAGCACTTAGCTTAGTCAGAGAAAAACACCCAAACGAAACTAATTAGTTAAACAAAAGGCTTTCTCACCTCAATTGAAAATCACTTACGAGTTCAGAAAGGTTACAGTACACATATGTATACCTGTCGATTTCCTGCTTCATGCCAGCATTCAGTCAGCATGTTCTCTGCTGATCACTGATTGATGCAGCAGATTCTCCACACATCACTACCAGCTGGCGACATGATGGCGCGTGAGGAGAGGGCAGAGGTCATCTGGAACTTGGGCCTTCAGTCTGGACACAGCTCAAGCAGAGCCCAGCTTTCTTTCGCCAGCCATCCGCAACATCCCAGAGCCCTGTGAAGTATGCGTGGCGTGGTGAGTCTTTGTGAGAGGGAGTCCAGATCACAAGACTGTATTGTTTACCTGGAGTCCATGTGACAGGGGTTGTTAAATAACTTGGTTTATCCAGCCTTAGTGTTCTTTGATTTATTTGTAAAGGTAGGATTTCTACGGTCGGTAAAAGAACTATAGCCTCAGGGTGAACTAAGAATGGCTCCTTCAAGTCCGAAAAGCAATTCCATCTCTTTTTAAACCTGTACACTCACACTGTATCTCCAGTATCTCTCCTGTATGCTGCTGAAACTGTTGTTGTCTAAGAACCTAGAATGTCCACTTGATGGGCAATTCTTACCAAGTTAGAATACTACATTTGAAAAAGTGTCCAACGTTTGTTTTCTCTCCTGAAGCTTTAACATTTCGGTGACATGCGCTGATGTATGTTTGCAAAAAGTCTCCATGAATCAGTCTGGGTGTAGTAGGAAGCTGTTTGAAAATGTCCAGGGTTAGCTCAGTCTAAGAATGCGAGGCATGTGGGTAGGAGGGCAGAGTGATTGACAGATAAGAAACTCAGAGAAAGGTTGCGCTGACCAATGAGAGGCCTGTTTCCACGACAATCTCTCAGAAAAGAGAGATGAAAAATAGTCCCTGACAACTGGTTCAGTCCGCCCCTCCCCCCATATAGCGATGAAGAGACATTTGCACACAAATTAATCTTATGCATAGGCTACAATTCATATGTATAGACACACACACACACGCACGCACGCGCAGGCATCTGCTATCACAACAAACACACAGGGTAGTGACCCGTGGTGTCTGGGAGATGTCCCTGAGGTCAGTGTGTGTGCGTGTATGTGTGTGTGGGTGTGTGTGTGTGTATAAACAGACAGAGTCTGCAGGTGGTACAACAGGGCCTCGCAGCACCTGAGGCAACCGGACCATAGAAGCATGCAGAAACGATGTTGTGACCGTATAAGGCTGCAGACGCTGCCCAAAGCTAGACCACCCGAACTCTGCCCGAAGACAAATAACACATCAATATAGCAAGGACATGCTTCAGTAGGAAAAAAAATACATTCAGCATATCTCAACACACATTTCCTGAAGCCCTTTCGAACAAAAGGACGATAATATAGGGAAGAGTCTAGCTCCGAGCTCTGGCTCAGCGATTAGAGTGTCTGTATGCAGTGGTGGCGGGTTCGAATGCCCCCCTGTCCTGTGCGTCGTTTTGGATTGTCTTTAAAGGAGGGTAAAATCCCTGGAGCCAAAGTGCTAGATGTCCGCAGTGTTTGAAAGCGGTGCCACTGTTCCGTTCGGTTCAGTTATTTTCTCCTTTCTTACTTGATGACAAAAGTAGGTCAGAAGGAAGTGAGACTGGACTACACGTGCTGTAGTCAAGGACTGTTTTAGGTTCGAAAACGTGAAATTGTGCACCTCATACAGCAAATTCTAGGCCATGAAAGTAAGCCAGAGACTCGATATTCACACACCTGGAAGTGAAGGCTAGTTCATCTGGACAGTCATCTTCCCTAAAAGACCTGCAGTAAGCTTTGATATTCTAACTCATGTCTTCTGGGAGAAGTATGCACACTAAATTCCCCAAATGATGTAATATAATAATTTAGCAGACATGTTTAAGGGAGGACTGTAACCTTTGACCTCTTGATTTGTAGTGAACTCCCCAAGGTCACTGTACTACCGTTACTCTCCCCTCCTTAAACAAATATTAATTTATTCAGCTACTTCAAACACTGTTATTCTCTTGTTCTATTTTTAGTTGTCATTACCATTTGATTTTGAATAGCAGTTAGCATGAAATATGTGACAAAAGACTTTGTGCAGCATTATCTGTGTCAGCGCTGCACTCGAATGAACACAGGGGAGGATGCGCATCGCTGGAGGAACAACCGTTGAGCGGGGGGCTTCAAGGGGCCGTTCTGGACATAATTCAGACCGCTCTCGCACGAAAACATATGAAACACGTACATCTGTGCCAGCGTTTCATATGTATGTATGTGTCATTTTTTCAGTGGTATGAATGCGTGCGAACGTTTTAACATGCGAATGCGTTCCATATGTGTTTTAGGAAGGACAGTCTGAATGATGTCCTAGACAGACTCTAGTATGTGAGCGCTCAGTACACCCAGTCTGCAGCCAGTTTGGCCGGTTTGGGCAGCGTGAAGGGAACCCTTCCCTGGGTGATAGGAGAGAGGAGCAGGCCCCCGGACGTGTTCCCTGAGAAGTTCCACGAGAAGGAACTTGGCTGCAAGCTAAAACTGAGGCAGGAAGACCAATATAGCACATGGGACAGCTGCTTTCTGCGCTCGGAGCTGTTTCTGAGACGTGTTCCACAATTTCTGTCTAGAGAACCCATGCAGCCTTCCCTCCCTACGGAGGACAGGGGGTTCGCTAATCAGCAGGATGATTACTTCATCTGATGAGTGAGAGGAAGAAAGGTCAGGAAGTGATAATCAGGCACTGGAAGTGGATGTTCCTTTTAGATACAGTTCAGTGTTGCTCTGTATTAAAGTCAGCAAGATTGTTTTGGTTCACCTATCCGATAGGTGAGATACGGTTGTTTTGCACTGTGGCTGGTAAATTCTAACCGAAATACTTCTAGAGTATTCTAAGCTCTGTCTCTTGATCTTCAGCCGTGCTTAGCTTCTTGCTCGTTGCTTTGGAAACAAAGTGTCTGCAGACATGAAGTTGACTTTTGTTTTCCCTCCTTTTCACACGAGGATTTCCATCTTCGCTGGGTTTGTTTTGACTACAGAGTATCAGATCAGAGACTTCTTCCTCATGCAGCACCCGGTTGTAGTGAGAGTTGAGATGTTATTTTTGCACAGTTGAGTGTTATTCTGATTGTTGCACCGTTCCTTGTGAATACAGGCATTTTCTTGGGTCGGACCACTAAAATACTGATGTTGCTGTGTTCACTTCGGATCTGAGCTCTCAAGACACAAAATCATTATTCAATGGATGAAAACAGACTATAAATACTGTTCCATGGATTGAATGTGACAATTTGCAGAGTTTACAAAGTTTACAGTCATACAAGACTTGTTTATTTCTGTCTCCTTAAGGCATGTTCAGTACATTCTGCTATAATTACTGAAGATCCTTTTTCTCTCTGTCTTTCTCTCTCTCCCTCTCTCTCTTCCTCTCTTCTCTCTCTCTTCCTCTCGCTCTCTCCCTCTCTCTTTCTTCTGCCTCAAATGCCTCACTATGGGAGAGGAATGATCCCTTGACATTGTTCCGAAGGTCTGTGTCACCGCCTTCCTCCTAGTGTGGGGTTAGATTAGATTAGTAGAACCTGCTCTCATGATGCCTCCCTGTCCCATTAGGGATGTTGAGTTTGTCAATGTTGACACTTGTAACAGACAGATACTGGCAACCGTCCGTCCCCCCCCCCTCCCCCCCCCCTCTCAGGTAACAAGTAGGCCTTTCAAAGAATCCCAGTTTAAACTCCCCTGTCTACATTGGATAAAATCGTCTGCCAAGTGAAGACATTATGCATCAATCTGTTGTTTGGAGTAATTGTATCTTGCGGTGCTGATGCACCCAGACTTGATATTGCAACTGTAAAGTGCTTTGTAAACAAGGTCTAAGTTAACATGCAAGTCCATATCGCCATCCCCTCAGGTTGGGTAAACCAAATGCTTCAGAAATCCAGTGATTAACTGAACCATCTGCTACTAAACCTTCGGTATTAATCTCGTCGCTCAAAGCATTTTGTGCACAAACTGTCTGAACACAGTTTGTTTCCGCTAATGAAGCTAGCATGTGTTACCCTGCCAGCAAGGTGACCCCGCCCATCCTCCACTGTTAGAACACACAGCTATATTCTGAGGAAACACCTGGGTTGGGCATTACTGAGCAACTGTAATTCACTGTTCCTTTCCTGATTGCATCGCCACTTCAGTACTAGACACCCGGAGCACATCCAACTCCCAGCATTGTCCCAATCTCACCGGCTGTGCTTCAGTCAATTGGATTCATGTCGCCGCCTCATTGATGAGGTCCGGCGGGCTTTTAATTGAGTTGTCATGTTTTGCCAATTAAATCTGGGATGGAATGTGAGACCAGGGAATGGGGATCAGCGCTCCAACCCTACCCAGGGAATGCAGGAGTTTGTCTCCGTGTGAATTCAAATCCTAGGCGGATCTCCTCAGGGACCAGGGTCAGAGGAATTAGAATTTCATGAAGAAAAAAAAAACGTGATTGAAATATTATCTTTTAAAACACGTGCGCGCACAAAGACTTCATTTCTGAAAACACATAAGACCGTGTCATTTGAGACCCCCGCCTTCCCGCTTAATGATAAAGTAAAATACGGGATGGTTAATTTGATGCAGAGCGATCGTTTCGAGCATTGTAACTCTCCTTGACATGCTCCTGCGTTCCTCATTCCCCCCCTCTCTCCGTCAACTAGATTGCCTTTGCTGGTTGCGGCTGGCACTCTTATTAATGGGGCCTGTCCAAACAAGCAGGGGATTGATCTGGCCATAATCCCATCACACCACGTGCTATCCCCTGCCGCCTCGATCAGCCCCCAGCGCCGCACTGCACGGTGTCAGGTTCTCTCGCTATTTCCCCCGCTAGCTGTTTCTCTGGCGTGATAATGGTGGATGAGGGTCAGCATATCATCACCTTGATGAATATGGAGGAGGGGCCTTGGGGGTTTGGCCAGGAAGGGGGGGGCGGGGGGGGAGGGGGGGGGAGGGGGGGGGAGCCACCCCAGACACGATGACGACACGGCCTTGCCTCGTCTCCAGGGACGCTGTAGCTTCTGCTTTCAAGGTTGACGACACCAGGTATCGGAGAACTTCTATTCATCCGTTTCTATTGTCGATCGGTTCCGTTTTCTTTTTTCTCTACTGTGGGCGTTTGGGGGGAAAGAAAGAAACAGCGTTCAGCTCATGGAATCAGATATTTTGACGCTTTAGTTGCTTGAATGCAAGAAAGAAGAAGGAGAGGAACCGCTCAAAATCAGGGGGGAAAGAAAATCCCAGGGTGCACCAAAGCGAGGGGTTGGAACATTCTGAGGCAGGGACTTTGCAGGGGCAGCAGTCGAGAAGAGGGTCTATTTCAGGTCTTGACTTATGGAGGTTAATTCATCGGGCAGAGTGGTGTGACAGGGTGAGGGATAGGGTCTTTCTGCCTTTCTCTCAGCCGCCGTTATCTCTTCTTATCTCCTGGCCACTCAGAGGCTCCCCCTGCCTACTCCACACCCTGCCAGTCTCCAAAGCCTTCCCTTCATTAGCAGGGAGATATAGCAGGCCTGGATGACAACTGGCCCAGCTGTCTCAAACAGAAGCATGAGGACACACATTCCTGCATATCTTCCATATCTTCCTCCTATGGGACCTGCCGCCATCTTTAACCTGGCTAGTTCAAAGTCAAATCGGATTCTGTCTCCCCCACCCCACCCACGTTCCAAGGTCGCATGGTGGGTTTGGTGTGGGCTTGACTCTAGATGAATTAAAAAAAGGCATTGCCAGATGGGGTGTCCTTTCAGGAATAGCTTCACCACATCCACCGCCAGCCACACAAGGGTTCATACTGGGGATCTGAACCATACCACGAGACAGAGGAGCAGAGAAACTGGCTTGAGATTTGACAGCGTCTAGAGGACAGACTTCCATCTCTCTGTCTTCCCTCACAACTGTGTTTGAACTTCTGCTCCGGCACCCTTTCTGAAATGTTAAGGGGGGGGGGGGGGGGGGGGGGGGGGGGGGGGGGGGGGGGGGGGGGGTGTTTCTGTACGACTCAATAATGATCGGGTTCATTGTTTATTCAGACAGAAAGCCAGTGAGATGCAGATAGGTTTCAGATGAAAGCAGGAGGGAACAGCTGTCATTTCTCCTCAGATGCCTCACCAGGCACTGGATTTAGACGTGTCACTTCTGCCCTAGTCAAAGCAACACCTTCTTCATTGATGTGTCAAACACGCTAAGCAAACACGGCAACACTCGCCCAGAACCGCCAATTTAACAACCTGTTGTGGATTATTATAATTAGACATATTTTCGAACATTTTGCCACAGTGAACTATGGAGTTTAATATGGATTTGCTCCAAAGAGTTTTTTTACATATCATTACATTTACTTTACAGGAACATCTGACAAAGGTTTTCTGTCTCCATCCATAAACAACCACCTCGTTCAGAGATTAAGACAACAACATACGACATTTGCCGAACATTTCCTGGATGGCGAGATGCTTATCCAGTGAAGGTAATGAGAGCCACGGCAGTTGGTGTTTTGGTTTGGTTAGTCCTTTACGAGTGAGTGTGGAGAGGGCAGTCTGTCAGGACAGCTGCTGCGGCTGCACTTATGTATTGATCTACTTCAAGAAGCACTTAGAAATGTCTCCTAACTCTGGGAGCGCATCGACTGGATGAGTGGTGTTCTACAGAGATAGCGTCATCTATTCATTTCGACTCGATTCAGGAATCGGTTCAGTTTTTCTGTCAGAACAGAGATGACTGATTGGCTCTATCCAGTTATAATCAGATAAACTGTGCATTCTCAACCAAGTAGCGAAGAGACCAGGAGAAAATGAGGAAGAGTATGAAGTGTTCTCCTTAACAACCTCACTTCCTCACCTCCTTACCCATCCCTCCTCACCCCCATTCTCACCACCCCCTCCTCACCCCTCACCACCCCTTCCTCTCCCCCATCCTCCCCCCTACCTCCTCACCATCCCCTGTCCAGGTGCTGCTGCGAAGGCAGAAACAGTGGAGTGACTGGCTCTGGCTGACCACAGCTATGCTCTCTTCTCCTGGTTCCAGGATCTCACAGTCTTGTTTACCACATTCCTCTCCCAACCAGGACGGCTTGATTGACACCTGCAGGCCGTGAGTCACAGGTAGCCCTGGTCTCTCTCAGTCACTCACACAAAGACCTCTTCAGACAGCAGTAAGGTAATCCGACAGCCATCTATCCACTTCGGTAGCTCCCCTCGCTCTCTCTACCCTCCTCCCTCCCCCTCTCTCCACTCCACTCTGTCTCTCTTTCTGTTCCCCTCCCTCTCTCGCCCCCCTCTCTCTTTCTACCCTCCACGAAGACCTCACCTGGGCAGCCCTCTTACCCTGAAGCAAGAGTCAGGGAGGGGAACACACACAAAGAAACATACACAAAGCACACAGGCACACACTCATATCCGTAAGCGTAGACAGACAGACAGGCAGGAACAGTGCAGCTGGTAGTCAGACAGACAGGAGCAGGCTGGAACACAGACAGGCAGACCTATCAACAGACAGATAGGACGGGGCAGTATAGGGTTCGATCCCTCAGCACCACCCTCATCAACACCAGCCACACAGGTGAGTTTTGGGGTCATCCATCAAAGCTGACACATTTTCCAACCTGAAGAGCCATCCCAGCCTGGGGGAAACAGACACACTTTCCCCCTCATCAAAGAGGCCACTGTTCCGTAATTCTTCATCATGTTGTGTATAAACACTGACTAGTTCTCTCCTTTAATTACCAGCGAAGCCAGATTTGACCTGCTGACAGTTGCCTCAATAGACCTAATTGTGAGTCATTTCAGAGCCGAAATGAATGTGTTGGCTGATGGCCCAAATGTGTCCATTAGACCTATTATAAAGTCTGCAATGGAGAAACACAATATAACTGTGTTCTTCTGAAAGCACAGGATTTAACAATGATCCCTATCCTGCTCAGGTAGAAAGCGGATGACTGCTGAAATCGACAACAACTCCATTTTCAACACTAGTCATTTAAGAAAGAAATTCAATGAGTCAGAACTCCACACCAGGCATTACTTAAGCGAGCAGTGATGCTTACCTCTTAAGGTCTCTTTAAGTTTTAGTGGTAGTTGAAATGCTAAGAACATATACTCTAGATTGAACATTATATTTAGCATGATGTTAATAGTTTGCATTTGACATTTATATGATACCACAAAATTCCCTTGGTGTTAGCAGAACACCATGCTAGCAAACATGCCATGCTGGCGTTATCACCCACAACCACTTGCAGGACTAGACACTACCATGCAATGCTTGCATAACTGTATTAAACCACACAGTGCCAGCAGGAATGCTATGTCATGCTAGTAGAATTGTATACAACTCTAGTCATTCTAGCATTAAAGCTACACTGTGCTAGCATAACTGTAACCACACCATGCACACTCGCTAGCAGCTTTTACCTCCCCTGCCAGCCATCCTCAGGCCTTGGAGACAGCTTCAGTCTCACACGATTAGCTCAGTTGCCAACACAAACACATCCTGACGAAGTCCATCATAACTGGTTTGATGGATAGCATCTGTGGTTGCATATGGGGAAATGACGTCTCAAAGGCAGAGAGCCACCATCAAAACAAGTACGATAAACATGGCATTTCCTAGTCACATCTCCAAAAGGACATTGATGTTCACGTTTGTATTAGGGGATGTTGGCACAAACATAACATTCACATCTTGGCGAGTGCTTGTGGGTGCTTTCTCGTAAACCACCCCTCTAGATGAGCCACGACACATCCATGTTCATAAACGTTATTGCATGAGAAAGAAGATGTTTTAATAGAAACATCCATCTTGGAAGAAATTCCATCTTCAGGACTATTAAAAAAGAATCCCCATGTTTGGTGAGTGATGGTCTTGCATGGCTACAGGGTGAAACTGCATCATGTACTGTACATTACAGGGCTTGTGGGTTGTTGATGAATGGGACATGAGACACACTATATACTCCAACCTAGAGTGCCTGCAGGTCGGATCAAAGAGGAACTGCAGGAAAGGGGACATTCCTGGGAGGAGATCTCACTGTGGGATATTCTGTCTTCTCTGTAACACTTCATCCCAATTTGTTACGAAGACATGTTACAGAGGAATGTTTGGTAGATGAAGCATGATGTGTTTAACATGATTCCCCGCTTACGTCATGAACGCCGTTATCTGGCTTAGCTATGCCTGAAAAATGTATTTCGCAGGTCGTATAAATCGAGGAACTCTCCCAGTCTCCTTGAGTGACGTTCTTGTGTTTATTTTCAAAACATATTCCACACAGCTCCAAACTAGATAAGTCTAGAGAAGTGGGGTTTGTTACTGAGCTGACATATGAACCAATTGAAGTGATGTGGAGGTCTTCAGGCTGTGAGGTTGCGTTCAGATGCTGGATCTTGTCACCCTATGTGGAAATCACACCCTGACCACAGAGCAGGCTAGAGAGGTTAGCACGGGGAAGGAAATTACAGAACATCTCCGGACCTCGGTGGAACTATGCGTGTGCTTGCCAACATGTACAGAACGACACGGTTCCCGGATGCACCAAATACCCTGGTATCCTTTACGAATGTTATTGTCCAGATGTTATTATTAGTCTGATGGACAAACATAGCACATTTATTTTTCTTCCCACCAAGCATAGCAAATATGATCTTATTAAGTTTGAGCCTAATGATGCTTAAAAAAGATGTCTAGGTGGCTTGTGCTCGACTGTGTAGTAACCTCAGGCAACTTGTTGGTAGCTGTGAATTTGATACCAGAGTAACTTCAAAAATGCTTACGTGGTTAAACTTAATGGTGTCCCTCAGGGATCTATCCTTAGCCCTGCATTTTTCCATCCCCCAAGACCCCCACCCCCCCCCCCCACCCCTGCCGCTGCTGAGGATCACACAATCTAAGGACACAGATGAAGGTGCCATCCGGTCCGGGGAGACTGGTGGGATTGGCAATAGCCAGCTTTTCCCCTGATGTATGCTGGATATGGTGATGATGATTATCAAAGATGATTAATCAGATCCGAGAATCCATACAAAATGGGCATATTTCATGTTATTGTGGATAACAGAAGTGGAAGAGAGCTATCTCGAACTTCCTGCAATTCACTACTTAATTAAGTACCTACTTTCACTTGGTGTGCTAATTCCCAATGGCAAACACAGATAATGGAATGTAAACTAATCAAAACAGATTGTGGATATGAGGACTAACAAGATAGAGCTGTGCTGTAATCTCACGTCGGCCAGCAATTCAAACATTCCATATTCACCATGCCAACTGAAATTGCTTCATGAAATATGTCTCTTGTATCTCTACAATTCTCAACAGCCAAAAAAATCCATTTGATCTTAGAGTTAATTGCTCACATTCAGCCCTCTAAGATTGCACCTCTTCAACTGTAACAACCTTTTGATGACTCACCTAGATCGTTTCAACTGGAGACACAAAGTATAAAGATTGCAACCAAAGATTTGCATGTCATTAAGCCGCTATTGAAAACCCTTTGCCCAGTTCTCAGTTAATGAGATCATTTTTTCAAGCTTATAAAACAGTACCCCCCCCCCACCCCCCTGCCACACACACACACACACACACACACAGTTGTTAGTTGCTTCCCTGCATTTTAAACCTAATTAAATTTGTTTATGTTCATGACAGAACATGTGTGCAACACAAAACGAGGCTTGTTTAAACAGAAGACCGCGTTCTCAGCCTGACTCTGCTTATTTTTCATTGAATCCTTTCGCGCAGTATATTGACGTGAAAGGTAAGGGCAAGGTTGGTATTAGGGTGAGGATTAGGAAATAGGAATAGGTATAGGATTTGGATTGTGATTTAGGTTTAAGGAAAGTGTTAAGGTGACCTTGTGTGTCCAAAACACCACAGGGTGAGGGTCCAGTTTAATCAAATACTGATGCCATCTGCTTCCATATGCTACCAAGTGGGAATTTATGACTCAAACTCAAACTATTAAGATTTGATCTCCATAACCAGCATTAAGTGTTGCGTTAAATGCATTACATCTTCAACAGATGTGACAGACTTGCACCCCAATCCTTTAGGTTAAAGCCATAGCTTTATGTAGCCATTCCTATAGTGTAAACAGTGTGAAATAACACAAATGAGGGTGGAGTTACTACAGCACATATAGACCAAACCACAGTCTGTGTCTGCCTCTGCTTTCTTGTACAGAACCGTCTACCGCTGACTGTTGAGGTTAGAAGCACCTCCTAAGGCAGGGGTATCATCCCCCTCACCTTGTGTGTGAAACTGATACAGGACTAATGAACACAACCACACACTCCACACACAGTCTCTCCTCTCTACCCTCCTTCCATAGGCTTTCAGTTTCAGATCACTTTCAAAGGGTTGGAAGAATGCAGAAGGAGTTAATCCTGACCGTATATTGAAATAGGATCGTCCGTAAACGTATATAATGTTGGCCATACGTTATCATCATTATGTGAGAGGCTGACAGTCTGTGGTTTGGCTCAGATGCAGAATGTCTGGTACAACAGGGCCATCTGGTGGTCGTGTACTGTAACAACAACAAAAGAGCTTGAGGTCGGGAACACGAGCAGAAGAAGAACTCCTCTATAAGTGACTGTTTTTATTTTTAAAGGTAACAACGTAAATATATATTTCTTCTAGACCGTTTCGGCAGTAAGATCCCAGTTCAACCTATCCCTGAAGTGATTCCCTAATTACGGTCCGAAGCAAGTCCAGATTCCTAAAAATATGACCATAATGGGACTGCCCTTGGTGGACCTAGCAACCATTTACACAAATGATCTCTTATGTTTCTGTCGTAGCAGCAGCTTACTATACGCCACTGATTGATATTTATAAGCTGCTGTTGAGACGGACTGAGCAGCATTGGACACGGGATATGGAAAGTGCCGGGTCCTGCAGGGGGAAGAGAGCCCGGTAGGAAACAGCAGGGCCTCACATCAGACTCGGAGCAAGGGGGAGACGGGGAGAGGGGGGGGGGGGGGGGGGGGGGTTGGATGGGGGCCGGGGAAACCCCTGAGCAGACCTGGACGACAGTTTTAAAAGGCACAGCACATGTGATGATCCACTGTCGGCCTGGAATCCCATAGGGGGGTTGGCTCTGGCTCTGGTTGGCTCTGGCCTTGTTAGACGTGCAGCAGGGCTGTCGTTTCCTGGATCGGCACTCTGTCTTCTGTGACATGGCCTCAAAAAAGCCAAGTAAACTGAATTTGTCTTGAACTTCAAGTGGCCCTTCTGACTCTCAACTCAAATCAATGATTCCTTTGTAACGTCTCTAACCCCCCCCAACCCACACACACACACACACCCCTCCACACCACCACCATCACCACCACCAACGTAAAAACTGCTGTACCCTGGCCCTAGGCCTAGACCGAGGTGGAATAGTTCTGTCCTGGCCCTTTAATTAAAGAGGATATCTGTGTGCATAATTATAAAGTGTACCGTGCCCTTTCTGCAGCTGGGCCTTGCTCTCTGTTTCCATGTTGTCTGTAGATGACAGTAAAAAAAGAGTTTAGATTATGTACATGGATGTCTGCTCTGGATTATAGCACCTCTTCATCCTCTCATTGGCTTCTACATTTGATCTTTACTGCTTTGCTTCGTTTTTATTGTATGTTGACAGATTTTATGAGACTACAGTGCTTTATTGTACATGCAGAGTTGTGCACTTAAAGCCACCCCCCCCACAAGGAGACAAGGGAAATGTAGTTAATAATCTGAACCATCTATTTTTACATATAGTAAGTGTGTTTTTAAATGAGGAGTAGGTTACTTTAGCCAACAACAAGGAGATCCTGCAGTAAAATTAGACTTCAGGAAATAGAAAGACATATGAATAAATACATGAATGACATCAGAGGCAATGCAGGTCAGCCAGAGTAGCAGATGTCAGATAGACAGACCAGAAAACATCCAAACACAATAACGAGATCCTTTTCATATTAAAAGCATCCTGATAACTTCAGGCTTAGGCAGCCTAATCAGGTTAAATGGCTGTCAGGACGGAAACACAGTGAAGGGAAGCTAATCTACTTGGATACGCTGTCTGCTCCTGGAACATTGAAGTGAATGGCTGCGCTGGGCTGTCAGGCGATGCCTCTGTCCTCCAGACTAGGCTTTGTAATTCACTTAGGATCGCTGAATGAATGTGAATCATGCCCACCTTGATGTTCTCTGCACAGCCCACTGCCTTATTAACATGTAGAATATTAAACATTTAAAGCTACTGCAGATGCATATTTCTTTCTTCTGAGTTTTGCTCAGTGAACAGTGTTCTTGTTAGTATCTAGGTTTACATGTGTACCAATAAATCCCACTTAAATCCCGAGATAAGAGAGAGGAATACGGAAATTCCACAGTAGAAATACTATGAGAACAAACCCACACATCTTTCAATGCAATCTGGACCCTTTTACATAGATTTATTTGAATATTTATTTTATAAAGTTAATTCGTTTTAACAGTTATTTACTCTGTTTTGTATTCAAGTTAATCGCAGGAACTGACCTCCTCTTCTCACGTACTAGTACAGGGGTCGGCAACCCTGATCCTAGGGAGCCACTGTCCTGATGATTTTAGCTGTTTCCCTGCTCCAGCACACCTGATTCTAATGAAGGGTCGTTATCAAGCTCTGTGGAAGCCTCATAATTACCCTCCATTAGAATCAGGTGTGCTAAAGCAGGGAAACAGGACGGTAGCCCTCAAGGACCAGGGTCGGTGACCCCTGTTCTAGAAACAGTGTTTCAGTGAGAGTGGTGATCAACATTTAGACTCTAGATGGGGCTACTCTCCTGTGTTAAGGCTCATCATCTTTTCTTTGCAAAGCCACAATATCAGGTATTCATTTGGATGTTGATACTTGGACATTGGCAAACATACATCGACTTTTAAAGTGTATTTTTTAATACAGCACATGAGTAATGACAGACAATTCCATCCGTAATTATTGTGTTTGTGTAAATTGTGATTTGCCTTGGTGGTCCAATTAACTTTAATCATTGTTGCCTACAAATGTAGGCCTATTTATTCTAATATGTATTGGCCTCATTCGACCTTCAACTAAGATTGTGGACAAAACAAGAGCACAAACAACACTATGTTTAGGCACTTGTGATTGCAATCACAGATTGGCACAAGTTTCAATACAGTCATTCCGAAGTTTCCCTTTGAACTATCGCAACATACATCCCGGCTGTTAATCGATACAATTAGACAGAGCAGACTGTCAAAGTTTTCAAAAAGAAACGGTTCTTCAGTTACCTGTTCACGCGCTAGAAGCTGCGTCTTATACATGATTGACAGAATCCTCCGCGAGCCACGACAAGAGATGCGCGTTCCACCAGAGAAGGATGGCAACAGGGCGGGAAGCAGCACCGTCATCCAATAGGATCCCAGGTGGGAGGGAGTCTGTTCTAACTCCAGCTTTGTTCTAACTTGCTGGGGAACCTTCCCAGAATATGACCGGAGCTTCTGCACCGTTATTCAACGGGACTTTGCATTGGGGTTTCTTAACAGAGTCCGCCCCGCGACTGTGTCGTTCCTTCCCCCCAAAAATCTAAATTACTTTCAACTTTTGGAATAACTTTTTAAGGACTGAGAGAAACTACTTAAATGTATTTTATCTGTTAAAAGGTTCCTATAATTATGGGCTCTTTCGCTCACATGAAGCATGATGAGCGCTTACGGATGCTGCGTTTTGCCTCCGAGAAGTTGAGGTGAAACTTCACTGACAAGCAGGGGGACCTCCAGTCATCATACGGAGTTCATCCTGCGTTGAAGGAATTGTAACCGAATGAAACATTTCAATAACTTTTTTCAATAAAACGAGAGACTTTTCTTTTTGGGAATATTTTTGCGCACAGAATCAATGGAAATAGCTCTGTGGAAATAGTGGCGCAACTTGGAAATGCAATGCTTTAGTGGTCGCTAAACTCCAAATTGATGCATTTCAGGCATGGACTTTGTTTGCAGAAGGTGAACTGGGATCTTGATCATGATGCTCGCAGGTAGAGGCTTCGGCCGATTTCCTTTGATTTTATTGATGCTCTGGACTTTCTCGCAGTATTCATCATCCAGCCAAGTTCGTCAAGAGTTTCAAGTGTTGGAAGAACAACCTCTTGGTACCTATGTGGGAACGATTGAGACCAAACCCAGTTTCACTTACCGCTTCAGTGAAAATCACAAACTTTTTGCAATTAACGCCACAACAGGATCCATTTACACCTCTTCAGTCATTGACAGAGAGGTTTTGCAAAGCAGCGTCATTAACGTTGTGGTCCTCTCCAGCCAGCCTACCTACCCAACCGAAGTGAGGATAGTTGTGCTGGACATCAATGATAATTCTCCTGTATTCCCAGACGCCTCTATAGTAGTTTCCTTCAAAGAGGATGCAAGCAGTGGCCGACAAGTCATTCTGGACACAGCCACAGACTCGGACATTGGAAGTAACGGGGTAGACCACACTACTTACAGGATAGTGAACGGGAACGAGCAGAGGAGATTCCGTCTGGATATTACGGTCAACCCTAGTGGGGAGGGAGCCTTCTTGCATCTCGTTTCAACCGGAGGCCTGGACAGAGAAATCACACCCTTTTACCAGCTCTTGATAGAAGTGGAAGACAAAGGAGATCCCAAAAAGTTTGGCTACTTGCAAGTTAACGTTACTATTCAAGATATAAACGACAACCCGCCTATTTTCGACAAGGATCAGTATCAGACAAGTGTTTTTGAGGATGCTGCTGTTGGTTCAAGTGTTTTGCAGATAACTGCCTCAGACCAAGATGAGGGGGCCAATGCAGACATCAGATACTTTTTAGATGAGGGAACTCCATTTCAAATCGACCCTAAGGCAGGTACCATAATAATAAAAGAAAGTTTGGATTATGAGAGCAAGAAGGAGTACTCTTTGACCATCCATGCTACTGACAATGGGGTTCCATCTTTATCTGGCAGAGCGGAGGCCATCATTAAACTCCTGGATGTGAATGATAATGACCCAGTTGTAAAATTCAGATATTTCCCCACCACCTCCAAATTTGCTTCCGTCGATGAGAACGCCCAGATTGGCACCGTAGTGGCTTTGCTCACTGTCTCTGACTCGGACTCTCCCACTGCCAATGGGAACATCTCGGTCTCCATTTTAGGAGGCAACGAGCAGAGGCACTTTGAAGTTCACACCTCACCTGTCCCCAATCTAAGTCTGATTAAAGTGGCCAGTATTTTAGACAGAGAGCGTATATCGTCCTACAACCTGACCGTGTCTGTGTCAGACAATGGCAAGCCCATGTCCAGGTCTTCCTTTGCTAGCCTGGTTATTTTTGTGAATGATATCAATGACCACCCGCCTATATTTCAGGAAACCCTGTACAAAGTAGATATCAGTGAAGACATTCCTAAAGGCAGCTACATTAAAGGGGTCTCAGCAACAGATGGCGACTCCGGGCAGAATGCCAACCTGCGCTACTCTCTCATATCTGGAAACAGTTTGGGCTGGTTTGCCATCAGTGAAAACAGTGGCCTGGTTACCAGCGCTGCTTTGCTAGATAGGGAAATCACATCTGAAATAGTGCTCAACATCAGTGCCAAAGATCAGGGGCTGCAGCCTAAGATCTCTTACACCAGGCTGATCGTGAACATCACTGACGTGAACGACCAGGTGCCCACCTTCACTCAGAACACCTATCACGTCTCCCTGGTGGAGCACTCACCCGCCGGCACGGAGCTGCTGGTGCTGTCGGCTTCCGACGACGACCTCGGGGTCAACGGGACGGTCCGGTTCTCGTTCGACGTTGAGACGCCGTCCTCCGTGCGGGAGCTGTTCCGGTTGGACGCGGGTACGGGCCGGCTGAGCACCGCCACCGAGCTGGACAGGGAGGACCAGGGCTCCTACCTTCTCTGCATCAAGGCCACTGACTCAGGCCATCCCCCTCTTCACTCCACGGGGAAGGTGAACATCACCCTGAAGGACATCAATGACAACAGGCCGGTTTTCTACCCGGTGCAGTACTTTGCCAACGTGAAGGAGAACGAGCCCTCCGGCTCCTTTGTGACCACGGTGTCGGCCTCTGACCCCGATCTGGGGAGGAACGGCACGGTCAGGTACATCATCTCCGCTGGGGACTCGTCCAAGTTCCACATTCACAGCAACACGGGTAAAATCACCACCCTGGTGTCGCTGGACCGTGAGGAGAAGACGGCTCATCAGCTCCAGGTGACAGCAGCGGACGGGGGAGGCCTGCATTCCCAAACCCAGGCCATCGTCACCATCACAGTCATCGACACCCAGGACAACCCCCCCAAATTCAGCCAAAAGGTCTACAGCTTCGTCATGTTTGAAAACGTGGGCGTCGGCACGGTTATCGGAACTGTGTCAGCCTCCACGGTGGACCTGAACACGAACATCACCTACCTGATCACCTCCGGAGACCAGAGGGGGCTTTTCAACATCAACGGTGGCACGGGTGAAATCACAGCCGCCAGTCAGATAGACAGAGAGGAGCAGTCGTTCTATCAGCTGAAGGTGATAGCGCGAGGAGGCGAGGTGACAGGGGAGGCCCTCGTCAACATCACGGTGAAGGATCTCAACGACAACGCGCCCCGTTTCATCCACGCCGTGGAGCACGTTAGCGCTGTGGAGAACTGGAGCACGGGGCATCTCATCTTCCAGGCCAAGGCCTCCGACCCGGACGAGGGCACCAATGGCGTGGTGGTCTACAGCCTGAAGCAGAACCCCAAAAGCCTGTTCCACATCCAGGAGCGGCACGGCCTCATCACCCTGACCGGCCCTCTGGAGGCCACGACCAGCTCCTACCAGGTGGAGGTCCTAGCCTCTGACATGGGGGTGCCCCAACGCACCTCCAGCCTCATCCTCACCATCAGCGTGTATGACGTCAACGACAACTCTCCAGTGTTCGACCAGCTCTCCTACGAGGTCGTCATCTCAGAGGCCGAGCCTGTCAACAGTCGCTTCTTCAAAGTGGAGGCCACCGACAAAGACTCAGGCCTCAACGGAGAAATCGTGTATGACATCGTAGGCGGAAACACAAGGGATGTTTTTGGCGTATTTCCTGACGGCCAACTGTACATAAAGATGGAGTTAGACAGAGAGACCCAGGACAGATACAACTTAGAGCTGGTGGCCACAGACAGGGCAGTGGAGCCACTAAGTGCCAGCGTCAACGTCAGTGTAATTCTAGATGATGTCAACGACAACCGGCCTCTCTTTAACAGCACTAATTACGTGTTCCGCTTCGAGGAAGAGCAGAGCAGAGGGTCACCGGTGGGACGTGTCTTCGCAGAGGATAAGGACTTTGGCCCCAACAGCGAGGTCAGATACGCGTTTGAGACTCCGCAGTCCAACTTTGAATTAGACGCCATCACCGGGGAGTTGAGAAGCACTCTGCAGTTGGACCGCGAGGCGCTTGTGAGACAGAGAGGCGCCGCCGTGTTTAGCTTCACCGTAGTGTCATCAGACCAGGGCCTCCCCAAACCCCTCAGGGACCAGGCCAAAGTGCAGGTTTACATCCAAGACATCAACGACAACCCACCCAAGTTCACCAAAGACGTTTACCAGGCCTCCATCTCAGAGTCGGGCCAGAACATGACGCAGCTCCTCAGGGTGTCCGCTTCGGACGTGGACGAAAACGACAACGGCCTCGTCCAGTACGGCATTGCCGAGGGCAACGAGGAGGCTCAGTTTGCCATCGACGGCCAGTCAGGCCAAGTCACCCTAGTGGGGAAGCTAGACTATGAGGCCACCTCCACCTACTCTCTCAAAATCATCGCTGTTGACTCTGGGGTTGTCCCTCTGTCCTCCTCCTGCATGCTGAGTATCAGTGTCCTGGACGAGAACGACAACTCCCCTTCCTTCCCCAAGGCCTCCGTGTCAGTGGACGTTTTGGAGAACATGAGGATAGGAGAGCTGGTTGCCTCCGTGACCGCCACCGACGCAGACTCTGGGCTGAACTCTGACATCACGTACAGCATCACAGCCACGAACAATCACGGCACCTTCAGCATCAGCCCCAACACCGGCAGCATCTTTCTGGTGAAGAAGCTGGATTACGAGACGCAGTCTGTTTACAAGCTTAACATTACTGCTAAAGACGACGGCCGACCGCCGCGATCCTCCTCCATCCCTGTGGTCATTCACGTGCGAGACTTCAACGACAACCCTCCCATCTTCACTCCAGGGGATATTTTCAAATCCATTCAGGAGAATCTTCCCATCTCAGCCTCGGTGATGACCATCACAGCCCACGACACGGACGCAGACATTAACGGGCAGCTTGAGTACTCGATCGTTCAGCAGAACCCCAGGGGGTCTCACTTCAGCATCGACCCCAGCACCGGCCTCATACGCACCAGCAAGGAGATCGACAGGGAGTTCTCTAATCTCTTTGAGCTGACGGTCAAAGCCACCGACCAGGCCGTTCCTGTGGAGTTCCGCCGCTTCGCCCTGAAAAACGTCACCATATGGGTGACAGACCAGAACGACAACGTCCCCACGTTCCAGTCTCAGAACGCTCTGGTGGCCGAGTCCAGCATCGTCATCGGCTCCATCCTGACCACGGTGGTGGCGTTGGATCCGGACGAGGGTTCAAACGGCGAGGTGGAGTACGAGCTGGTGAAGGGCGACTCGGACACCTTCATCATGGACCGCTACAGCGGTGACATCCGTCTGGCCTCCCAGCTCCTCCCCTCCAGGCTCATCTACAGCCTCACCGTGTCGGCCACCGACCACGGCTCCAACAGGAAGACCTCCAGGACGGAGCTGACCATCATCCTTCAGGGCTCTGATGGCCCTGTGTTCTCCCAGCCCAAGTACATCACCATCCTGAAGGAGGGCCAGCCAGCCGGCACCAACGTCATCTCCCTGGACGCTTCCAGCCCCCGGGGTTCCGGCGCCAAGCTGGAGTTTTTCATTGTGTCGGTGCGCAGCGGAGGCAAGGCCGCGGGACGGCTGTTCACCATCGGACGCCACACCGGCGTGATCCAGACGGCTGCCGAGCTGGACCGCGAGCAGGGAGCCGACCTGTATCTGCTGGATGTGTACGCCATCGAGACGGACGCCAGCCAGCCACGCACGCAGCGTGCTGAGGTCAGTGTTTTTTTTCTCCCTCTTCCTCTCCCTCTCTCCCTCTCGTGCTTTCTCTCCCTCTACCTCTCTCTCTACCTTAAACAAACTCTGTCTACCTCTCCCGAACAACAACACCTCAGGTAGAGACCTTTGTATCTCTGTACGGACTGTACCTCAGGTCGAGAGTTCTCTCTGTATCAGTACCTCAGAGGAGTGACTCTACACCAGGCTGTGAAGGAAGCCTGAGGTACATGTGCACGTTTAACTTCTGCTGAATCCATTTGGTGAGATGAAATGAAACGAGATCAAAGTCTCTACTGGGAAAGCTGCAAGTGAGAATGTCCAAGTTGCACATGAAACAGGTCCACCTAGTTCATTTGTAGAAATCATAAGTAAATTCCTTTATTTTTTAATATATTTTTCTGAAGCTCTGTGCTATAAAATTGAAATTACATTGGACAGGAGCGTGTAGGCCTTGTGCTTTTGGCAAGACAACTTTATTGTTCCACTTCTCAAAAACATGCCCACCATAATATTCTCTTGGTATTTGTTGAGTTTGAGTTTTCCGCCTTAAGGAGATGGAAACACGTGTACTCTGTTTTCATTCTGCTGCTCGTGTTATGGTGTGGAATATTCTTGGCAGAGGCGGTGACTTAACCAAATCAAGACAACCTTTTACTTCAGTATCGGCCATCGGCATTTGTTCTGACACATCGTCCACGGTGATCGGCAACATCTTTCTGTCATTAGCTCTGGTTTAAGCTAGGAGTGGCTTCATGCGTTAAGTATGTCAAGGCTCACATTTTCTTGGATGTTGCCTGGAGCTGTTGTGGCAGTAGGGTGGTCCTGGGGTCCTATTTGCTCTGCCTGTATCAGCTCCACACTCAGTAAGTGACCAAATAAAATTAGCTGACCCCTTAAGACAGTTTGAAAGGATTTTCGGGTCAGGCCATAGAGGGAAAATCTCAAAGAGTGAAATTTAAGCTCCCTATTGAGTTTGTATTATAGGATGCACCTCTCCAGACTTTTCTTCAACTCTCCCTTGGGGAACGAGTGAAGTTCTCTCAAGGAGAACGCTGGAACTTTAAACCCCAGTTTGGGGTAGTTAAGCATTAGTCACTCCTAGAATCAAAAACAAATGTGATTCGAAAAGATGTGTTTTGGAATTCTTGGCTGGAATCTAGAATTTCATGTGGTTGTAGGTGGGATGGTCAATGCAGTGGGTTCCACTGGCGATGTTTTTTAAGTATCATTGTGAATGTTTCTTTAAGAAGTCAGACTTTTAAAACACTGTGCGATATTTCGAGCGTACTGCAATATTAGAAGTATCTATTGGCACTATTTGGCATGATCTTGTTAAGTCCTCTAATTTAGAGGTTTGTATTGCCAAATAGGGATATCAAGTGCTCCCTCACTTAGCTTGATACAGAAAGGCTAAACTGTTCCATTCAAAACTCTGCATATGACCTAATAAGCGACTTAATTCACAACACATTTCAGATGCTTTCCTTTCAGAAACCTCCGTCTGCAAGTACAGCTGCATGTTATACCGAACCAAGACTGGTATCTTTGAAAGACACGAGATTGCTTTCCTGTATAGTACAATCACTTTAGCAGCAAAACCACACTTAAATGTTGACATTCTTTCACTTTCTCAACCCTGTTTATAGCTGTTGGGGAAAGGCTACAGGCATTGTTTCTCTCATACTCGCTGTTTGGGATGCTTTGTAAACACTCAGACAAAGAAAATCCAGCCAAGCGTATCTTATCAATGACTGTGATCTCAAACACTGAACTTCAGTATAGCTCACTCAGGAGGAGAGAGGGAGGGAGGGAGGGGAAGGCAGGGAGAGGGGGCAGAGGGGGTAAGGGAGAGGGGAGGGGGTGGAGTGGGAAGTTCTCTTCACGGGGGAGGAGAGGGGGGAGTGGTGAGGGGGTTGGAGTTTACCCACACCGACCCTCTCTGCCTCCCTCTTACCTCCCCTCTCTCTCCCCCCTTCAGACCCACTCGCTCTTGAGCTTGGCATGATTGTTTTCTTTTCGTCATTGTGAGAGGGAGAGAAGGACTTCTTGGTTGTGAAGTGTTACATGGCTTCTACCTTCCCTCAACAGTATTGTTCCTGCTGGAAGTAAACACAGGGAATCAGTGCAACAGGCCTTCCTTTGTTTTGCCCTTCGTAGAGTGTCGCTCGGCGCGGGCCTGCGGTCTTGCGGTCTTTGTTTTTTTTTGTCGTTTTTTTTTTGTCGGTCTGTGCCAGTGTGCCCCCTCCACCCCTTCCCCTTCCCACCCCTCCGGACTGAGCAGTGATGTAAAACAAATATACTTTTTGAAGACTTTGGATCCTGTGACAGCCAGGCGGAGCGGGGGTGGGGGTGGGGGGGCAGCTAGCATGCGCCGGCCCTCTGCATGTGTTCCTGGACACCACCGCAGAGGAATGCAGATGGCTAGGGGAGATACACGGAGCTTATTAGTGTTTAGAGAAGCGGCCTTCAACTTGATCTGTCTGTCTCTCCTCGCTATCTGTCTGTCTCTCTCACTACCTGTTTGGGATGTCTTTAGTTCTCTCCCCTCTATCTCTTTCTCTCCCTCTATCTCACTCCCTTTTTCCTCACTATCTCTCTCCCTCTCCCTCTTTTTCTTTCCCTCCCTCTCTCACTCTCCCTCTCTTCCGCAGCAGTGCTCACCTTGCCAGACGCCTCAGGAAATGTGAAGAGCATTAGAGGCAGGAGGGAGGCCTGATCTCAGGGAGATAAACAGAGAGGCAGTGAGACAAGGCAGGGGATGAAGCAGAGGCCACGGTGAAGCAGAGAGAGGCAGGAATGAGAGGCAGGGATAAACTAGAGGCAGTAATGAACCAGAGAGTCAGTGATAAAACCTGCCCCTCGCCAGGTAGCAGAGCTGAGCTTGGCTACGACCCCAACACACTCGTTGCCGTGTGTGTGCGTGGGGATTTAGGGTTACTAGGACGACCGCACATGAGGTAATTTGGCTGGATACGCGTATCAGAACGGCTATCGTCAGGGTCTTCTTCTGTGGTAAGAGGGTGATTCATGTGCCGCTGTCTCTTAGTAGGTGGTCTGAGGCCAAAGCTGGAACAGTGATACTCCTGGTGCTCTGTCTAAGTGCTCGTGTCTTTTTTTATGAGAAAAAACCCAGTAAAGTATTGTACGCACGCACACACAGAGCGACACACAGATGCTCACACGTGTACGTGTTCACGTACACACACACCAGCACAAACACACACACACACACCAACACACACCAGATCACACACACCAGCAAACACACACCAGCACACAGACACACACCAGCGCACACACACCAGCAAACACAGACCAGCACACAAACACACACGAGCACGCACCAACACACACCAGATCACACACACCAGCAAACACACACCAGCACACAGACACACACCAGCGCACACACACCAGAATCATATGATATTGTCCAAGTCTAAATTCTGTAATAGCGCGTGACTGAGGTCAGCTTGAAGCTGCAGCCTGGAGCTTCTTCAGGATGAGGAGGTTCCTTCAGACCTCCTGGATCATCTCCTCCTCCTCCTCCTGCTGCCGTACGTCAGTCCAGGTTCTTCTCCTTACGACAATAAATGACGGCGCGGGGCTTTCACGCGTCGCCGAGCTCAAATCCACGTTTATTTTCTCTCTGTAAATACATTTCTCTGGTTACGTGACGCTGATTGTCACGCCTCATTTGCAAGTCATTCCTCTGTGTTTAGCGCACATGGTCCGAGCACAGAGAGGGGGTCAGGGAGGGCTGCGGTCGCCCCAGAGGGAATCCCTGCCCACCCCCCCCACAGGCCCTGCTACGGAGCCCCCAGGGGCCCCCTCAGGCTCCCACGACCCCAGCGGGCCCCTGGAAGACGAACGATCAGACACCAGGTCCAGACAGTGCCACGCACACGCTTGTCTTTAGCTTAATCAGATTTGAAATACCGACACGGAAAAGAGTTTAGTAACTCAGCCATATAACCTGTCTGGACCGTAACCGGACCATAAGCTGTGGTCCGAACGTAAGGCATTCACAGAGCATTAAGATTCCCATTCTCTCTCTGTATCTCCGATGAAGAAATGATTGAATAATGTCCGAGTCTGCCCAGGCTCAGGAAAAAAAGAGAGAATGTTCCACTACTTAAAGTTGGTGGAGGGAGGGAAGAATCTGGAGAGAGAGAGAGAGAGAGAGAGGGGGGCGGATTAGGTTGATTTTGGCCCATTCGTGCTGCAGCAATAATGGATTCCAGCTACATAATGATTTGTTCTAACACGTGACTTCTAGGTTTTTTACTTAACTTTTACTTTAATTGGTGTGCGGCTCTGGTGCATGTGTACCAACCGACAACCCCCCCCCCCCCCCCCCCCCCCCCCCCCCCACACACACACACACAAAATCACACAAACAGGCACAAAGTCCCTTAATGTATTCCTCTCCCTTCAGGCTTCCATTGTTTCGGATGTGAACTTCTCTTCCCGGGCTCATCCGTGTTTCATGCAGAGAGAAAGGCAGAGTTGCACTTTCAGAGCTGCTGTGTTCCTTAATCTGTCATCAGCACCTCCAGAGTGACCTCAGGAGCGGTCACCTGCCTGCCTCCAGCCCTACCTCACCCCCCCGGGGACGGAAAGCTAGACCGGGGGGGAAGTGTGTAGGTGTGTGTGTGTGTGTGTGTGTGTGGATGTGTGTTTGTGGTTTCTGCAGTGCCACTCACACTCTGGCTCACACACACTCTCTCACACACACATACCTACTCACTCTGTCTCACACACTCACTACTCACTACATACACACCCACACGCACACACACTGTCTCTACACTCACACCTCATCCCCCCCCCCCCCGCCCCCCCTGCCTGCGGTCAGACATGCGACCCCAGGCAGGAAGGGGTATCTCCCACAGGCGGACAGATAATTTAGGAGCGGCAGGAGAGATGGAGGGAAGAAGGGAGGGAGTGAGGGAGGAAGCAGAGAAGAGGCAGAAAGGGCGGAGGGAGGGAGATAGGGGGGAGGGGGGGAGGGAGCCAGTGGGAGGGTTGAGGTCGGAGCTGTACATGAAACAGGTCTGGGATAGAGCTTTGGTGTCAGAGACAGGAGACAAGGAGAGATAGACTGGCACCAGAGAGATACAAGCGTCACACTGTTACTATCATCTCTTTGATTTGATGAGTTTTGTGTCCAGTGTTGAAGGATAGCCAGCTGTACGCTGTACGCTGTCTAACCTGGCTGCTTCAGGAGACGTGCTGGAGCCGGGGCGCGAAAAAAACCCTCAGTTT
>CM059330.1:11832991-11835179 GCA_030340685.1 Protosalanx chinensis
CTCTTCCTCTCTCTCTCTCTCTCCCTCTCTCCCCCTCCCTCCCTCCCTCCCTCCCTCCCTCTCTTCCTCTCTCTCTCTCTCTCTCTCTCTCTCTCCCTCTCTCCCCCTCCCTCCCTCCTCTCCCTCTCTCTCGCTCATGCTTTCGTCTGTATGATGGTCTGTCACCCACTTCAGAAGCAGAGCAGAGGGAAGCAGGTTGTTGACTTGATTTTCATGGGAAGGCAGATTTGGCATTCAGGGGTGTGATAGGTCCAGTATTGACAGCCAGGGCCGAGGGAGGGGAGCGGGCCGCCTTCATTGTCGCACGCTTTGCTGGGGAAAAACAAGAGGCGGCCAGGGAGACAAAGGCCTGAATGGGAACAGTAGCCCCTGTGTCCCTGCCTGCCTGCCTGCCTGCCGCTGATGCTGGAGGCTCGCGTCTCACAGTGGAGCTTCAAGTGCTGCTCTCCTTCACACACTCACAGACATGCAAGAAGTACACACACACATACAGAAATAGCATACACACAAGCACAACACGCGCGCACACACACACACAAGCAGTAAAGACCCACAGTCACACACACCCTCTCTCCTCCTCCTCCACTCTGTCAAGTGGCTGCAGAGGTGTCGCCACTCTACTCTCCCACTCCCCGGGTCAAAGGTCGTGTTTGTCGTCCTCGTTTTACAGGCCGGTTGAAGATCCTGAACGCGCTCCCCCTCTCTGCTCAGGGCTCAGAGTCTCTGGGGCCCCAGGGGCCCCGCCGCTGTTCTGGCAGGGCTTCCCAGTGGCTTATCTGGAGAACAGCGTCTGTAGTGCAGCAGTCCTGGGTTAAAAGGCTGTGAGGTCACAGTTATCAGGAAGCAGCGTTTGAAGTGTGCGTTGGCTCAGGTCTGATAAACATGAGAGATGCTGCTGGCAGAACTCCAGGAAGGATCAACTGTAGGATATCGTCCAGACAACAGTTATGTTTCCATAACGCCAGCGCATGCTCCTGAATAAATCTCGTAATACGATGTCATGTTTTTGTCAGGACATTTATGTAATTCTTTTATAATAATGTAATCGTTTAGCAGACAGTTTGATACAAAGTTTGATACAAAGACACTTATTAAAACGTCCTACGACCAAGCTGCATGCATATCCTGAGACAGGATAACCACTGTAGTTAGTGAAGTGTGGTTCACCCTCATTTACATTCTTCTCCTGTAATCTTCTCATTCATCAGCTAGATCTGTATTCTGGTAAAACAGGATTAGGAGAGTAGACACTTAACAGCGAGATGAGATTAGCACAGATGACAGATGAGCAGGGATTGCGTTCCTGCTGCAGGGGGGGGTTTAGACAGAAGGGTTAACTCAGTGTTTTTGGAGGAAGAAAAAGGAGCCCAACTGTGTCTTATGAACTCTGACCCTCTGTGACTCAGCTTCCGACCTCTCTTAGCCCTCTTTGACCTCTGACCCAGGAAGCCGTCCACCCACTTGACAACCAATCAACACCCGCTTCCAGGGAGGGAGCTGCTCTCGTCTCTCCCCAGAGGGGAAGACCCAGGCGGGATTCAGAGCCGTGTCTTTGTGAAAGTTCGAGACGTTACAGAGGAGAATGGATGTGTTGAGAAAAAAGTTGGGTCTTTTTTGGGGTGGGTGG
Source organism: Protosalanx chinensis (assembly GCA_030340685.1). Taxonomy (NCBI): domain Eukaryota; kingdom Metazoa; phylum Chordata; class Actinopteri; order Osmeriformes; family Salangidae; genus Protosalanx; species Protosalanx chinensis. Next base: position 11,834,619 of record CM059330.1, read on the forward strand.
GGGGGTGGGGGGCGGGGGAGTGGTGGGGCTTAGAGAGTTCTTGAACACACGTGGCTTCAAGACTTCTCATCTAACATTGTGGCCCTTTCGACGTCTCTGACTGGAGGTACCCTCCCCCCCCCCCCCCCTCCATCCCCCCCCCCCCCCCCCCCCCCTTCATGTCAGATGAACATTTCTTTTGAAGTGTGGATTTTCCAAAGAAGTGTTCTGCAACCCCCTCCCCCAACCCCATACCCCCACCCCCCCTCCGTCACACCCCTACCCCCAAATCTGTCTATTGATGTATCAGGGCCCTGGCATTCATATGGGGATATGGTTTTTCAATTTTGGTCGTGAGCTCTTTATCATATATTACTGTATCAGGAGTGCTTTCCTCTTGGTATGTGGGGATTGGACGGGCCGGTCATGTGCTAAAGTGATTAAGAAGTTGGTGCTGACCTGAGGGTAAACCCTCCTAAAGGGGAAAAAAACACCAAGGCTGAATGAATGAGGGAGTGGAGAGAGAGGAGCGCTCAAATAAGTCAGCCTGGAGACAAGTTTCCCAGAAGGCCGAGCTGAGAG
>CM059330.1:11835679-11893179 GCA_030340685.1 Protosalanx chinensis
AGCCGAAATTGCAGTTGTCAGGGCTGAATTGGAACCTTCCCTTTGTCGTTAGATTGGTACAGTATAACATCACCATTACTCTGTCTGAAACACTACTGATTCTAAAAGATGACCTAATGATGGCCTCACCTCCTGCTCTGTAAGTCAATAACCAGGGAGAAATAAACACATCAAAATATGTACTAGTGCAGTTACGATGTTGGATCGTCTTCCTTTGTTAAAGTCGGCGTCGGTCCAGCCTCTCGTCCTGCAGCGGGGCGAGGCGTGCCAGCGTCCAGCCATCACAGTCGCTTCCAGGTCTCTCCGCTTGGCTGACGGAGGGAAACGTTTTTCCAATACGTCCTTGCATGTTAAATCATCAACGAGGTCGAAACTCTGGGAGAGAGCGAGGTCGCTTTGAGCTGGTTCATCCTAACGCTGCTTCATTTAGTTCACTTTCGAAGGAACCAGATCAGTTTAAGAATCAGACAGAGAATCGCCATGGTTTTTTAACTACCCTGCGTTTCTTTCGCCGCTCCTCACGACACACTTAGCAATGGAACGAGGTTTACTCTGGGTAGAACCGATGCATTCGCGGTCAAAGGGTTCCATTTTTATTCTGTGTACATTTCAGGATAAACACTACTTTAGTTTCTTCTTCCACTCATGTTTTTCCTAGCTTGGAGATGAACCCGTCTCAAACACATTTGCGGGCTGGCTTTGTTTGTCTGCCTGCTCAACATCACAGACTTATCAGAGTTTTGTTTGTCCAGGGCTTTTACGTTTTGGCCGTCTCGCAAAAACATGTGCGGTGAACATCTTCTCAGCTAAACAACCTGATCCCAGAACAAGCCCTTTCACTACACAGTGTAAGAAAGAGAGGGACAGAGATGGGGTGAGAGAGTGTGTGTGTTGCGTGTGTGTGTCTGTGTGTGTGTGTGCAGAGGGAGGTCCGGGGGCCCAGGGGCCCGGGCCCCTGTTGAGGAGATGAGAACGCCCCCAGTGACTCGGAGCCTCAGCTTTAGAGGATCTCAATGGCCCGCCGCATCCAAGCGAGGAGGAGGGTGACCCTGCCTTGGTGGTCCCCCCCTGCCACTCCCTCAGAACCATATCTGTAATTAAGGGACTGGCCAGAGTCCCAGAGCCCCCAAACACACCCCTAGAGCCCTCAGACAGCCCCCCACCCCCCCCTCCAAAACAGCCCCCCCAAAAGGTCCCCAGGCTCCCAGACACCCCCGGTCAGCCCCCTCTGCCCTCCCCTCACCTCGGGCAGAGATTCAGCCTCAGGTTGACGTGGGAACCCCAGGAGTCACGCTCCTCTTCCCCACATCGCTCTACCCCCGTCCAGATAGTGGCGTTGAGATAATGTGGCTTCGCGCCCCCCCCTCCCCCCCCCCCCCCCCCCGTGCTTGCGTTCGCTCACACTACCGCACAGATTGTCCAGTCATCCATTCACACATGGAGGAAGAGAGACTCCCATGGATCTGGAGAGATATACCAGCCGCTTTCAACACGTCCTGGTTTCAGCTGCTCTCTCAGAGCGATGGCGAACGCCCGCAAAGGGGGGAAGTGGGGCGGGGTGGGGGTTGGGGGGGGAGGGCTAGCTCGAAGGAATTCCGAGGAACATTCCGTCAGATTGGTTATTTGCATGATTTGATTCCTAGGAGAATGCCAGGTGAAAGTGTCGCGGAGCTAAGGCTCAGCTTAGCTGGGAGCGTTGAGCTCCAGGTTAGGGCCGCAGCACATGGTCCGGCCTGCAGGCTTAGCGGCATGGCTGACAGGGCTTTCCAGGGTAAGCCAGTGGGCTAAGTCTCCTAGGAGCAGGGCTGGATCTGCTGTGCTACAGCTGGCTAAGTGGGCTCGTTAGGTTGGCGCTCATGACTGTTTTACCATGGATAGAGCATGAGATAGGGACGGGCATGTCCTCAGTAAAAAAAAAATACAGTTTAAGTGCAATTGACTGGAATTGTAAGAAAAAAATAGAAAATACAATTATTTAGGTGCTTTTTGTGTTTTTATGATGAAGGTTACATGTAGACACAACACACACAGACTCTAACACTCCCCCTCCACCCTCCCACACCAGACCCCGACCACCCGCTCATATGAAGTTATGGATGAGCATACTGATTCAGCAGACAAGTCCCACCACCTCTAATAGGAAACAGAGACTCCCCCATCTCCATCCCTCCCTCATCACCTCCCTCCCCCATCTCCCCTACCATCCCGCTCCCTCCCTCCCTCTCTCCCCCAATCCCCTCCCTCATTACTTCTCTCCCCCATATCTCTCACCATTCTCCTCCTACTCCCACCTCCGTCCCCCATCTCCCTCCCTCATCACCATCCATCCTCCTCCCGTCTCCCTTTCCATCCCCCTCCTCCTCCGCCACCTCCCCTCCTGGTTTGGGGATTGGGGGGTTAGCGGCCAGTGATGGCTAATAAAGGCTGAACCCCCTGAAAGGCAAGGTTGTGCTTCTGTGGCAGTGTTTGCAGCGAGGCCCCGAGGGGCCATGGCTGGGCCGCCCGGGGGGTTGTCAGTTACTGATGGTGCTGTTGTTGCTTCCAGTGTGAAGGGCCTCTGGAGAAGAACACCACAATCCAGCTTGTTAAATAGCATGAATTAATGAAGTGGCAGAGCTGGGAACTTCCTACCCCCAAGCCGCTGCGAGAAAGACCCACTTCCTTAGCATTTCTATGGCCCCCCAACCTCTTTTCATCCTGTTGGACTTTTCTTTTTTTTCTTCTTCTTCTTCTTCAATCGCTGGCCCTCTCACCTCCCCCTCAAAAACTTCATTTTTTTAAAGTCCTTTAATCCTCTGGATTTATGCTGGGTTGAGAGCGACCGCTGATAAGCCGTCTCTATAAGCAAAACATGAAATGTTGAGTATTCTTCGTATTCGGCCGGAGATGTATGCTAATGCTAATGCGCGCAGTGGTCACAGCTAACAGCACGGATAACTGAGGTGAAAGAATGTGCCGATGTGAATGTGCGTTTGGATGCGGGCGCCTCGTTCTGTGTCATTTAAAACGCCAACCCATTTCCTTCACGATTATTCTGAGAAAACTGTTTTACCCCGAGTATTTACGCTCCAAACTTTATGTCTCGTGCCAGTCGCTGTTTCATGGAATGCTTTCCCCCCCCCCCTGCAGAGATGCAGGCAGTTCGGTTGGTAGTCAGGACAACCGCAAAACTGCGTCTCCATGACTCTCCGTGATACAGTACATTTGAAGGGGGCTGTTGTGTGGTGGCGAGGGCCGAAACTAAAATAACCCCTTTAGCCAGCAAACAGGCAGAGATTTCCCATGGCGAGCTCCTCTCAGGTTTTACGGCCATCTTGCCTTCTTCATTTACTTTATTTATGAAAGTCCTTCCATTTTAGTTGCTGCTTTACTAGTTTTATGTTTCTCACGAGCTCGAGGCTTCTGGACACCTGATTTACAGATGGACAAAGACACAGTAACACTTTAATAGAAGTGTAAACTGGGCCAGTGGTACTGATGGATTGAGGCTGCAGTACACTGCAGCCAGTGTGAAGCCTGACAGGGCAGATTTAAAGCAGCCATCAATACTCCTACCTGAAACCATGTTTATCAATCCCTGAATGGGAGACCCCGCATGGAAAAGAATGAGAAAGCAAATAGGCCTGTGTGTAGGTGTGTTGTGTGTTTTACACAGTGTGTAGGTCTGTTGTGTGTTTTACACAGTGTGTAGGTGTGTTTTATACAGTGTGTTGGTGTGTTGTGAGTTTTAGACAGTGTGTAGGTGTGTTGTGTGTTTTAGACAGTGTGTAGGTGTGTTGTGTGTTTTAGACAGTGTGTAGGTGTGTTGTGTGTTTTAGACAGTGTGTAGGTGTGTTGTGAGTTTGCTACAGTGTGTAGGTGTGTTGTGTGTTTTGTACAGTGTGTAGGTGTGTTGTGTTTTGTACAGTGTGTAGGTGTTGTGTTTTGTACAGTGTGTAGGTGTTGTGTTTGACACAGTGAGAAAGACAATAATATACTTGAGTTGTTGTCAAAGCAAAGAATCTTGAAGGAAAAAATCTTAAAACTACAGTTTAAACATATCATCATTTGATACAAACAAACAAATCTTAAATTGATTTGATCAAAGAAAAAAAAAATCATCCTGAAACTATAAAATGATCTAAAGAACTAAAGCAGTGTTCTGAAAAAGCAACCCAGATAGAACCAGCTCACATCTGTTGTCCTCGATAAAACAAAACGGTACTCCAGAATGAAACTCTATTTTTACTCAATAGTTTTGAGCTGTATTAATAGTCCTCCGGTCTTTTTTTGTCCGTTATTCCTGGAGATGGATCTGCCTATATGTGGGCTGTGGCGCCCTGCAGCTCTGTTCAGGAGTGCAGCCCAGCGCCGGGGAGCAGATAACACAGATCTCTTTGAGGTACGTCTGGTTCCCCGCCAGCCCCTAATGGGAACGTGTTTATCCTCCCGGTTTATCGGCCGTTTCGGACTCGCCGAGGGCCCTCCAACGCACAAAGGCTGGAATGTACCGCTTGTAAAGAACGATACCGTGCCACGGAAAGAAAGAAATACATACCGTTTAGAAACAGGGAATGGAGGGAATAATGGGAGAGAAAGGAGCGCCGTTAGATCTGTCGCCGTGGAGACTCGGCTGGTTTAGATCCTATCTGTCATACGGACCCGACACACGAACTGCAGGTCAGCGCTGAAGAGTTCCTGCTCCGTGTTTGGAAGCAGAAACCACCCGGGTTTTCTAAATTGATTTTATTTCATACAGACGCCGATACAGACCCGTGATAGGCAGGTCTCCATCGCGGCTCGCCTGTTGCCGTGGCGGCCTGCGCGGCGACTCGTGGGCTGTCTAACTGATCCAGACACGTCTGGCTGCGGTGATTTTCGAGGCACGCGGAAAACGCCGTTATCAAGTGGCGAGCGGTTGTGTTTGGACTCGGTCCACGATGTATCACACGGTTTGTTCATTAAATGTTATTTCAAGCCTGTTAGCTTCTAAACTAGGCCCTACTCTGCAGAGAGCTCACCTCTCACATGACTCCATAACCACGAATGACAGCCTGAAAACGCACGTCTAGCCTAGCAGACACAGCATGCCTGACAGCGCTGTGCCTCTGCATGGATTTAACAGCTGAACATCTAAGCACCCTGACCAGTTCTGCACCCACAGCATCAGGCCAGTCTGACACAAAGACCGAGCCACACAGAGTCTTAGCTCGGACAAAGCCCTGAGAAGTGACCAGCGTCTAGCCTCATGTAAGCCCCTTTCTCCTTCCTCTGGCCCGTGAAACAAGGGCCCGGACCATGATCCTCTCTGTCCCTGACGGCTCCCCGTGGACTCTGTCTGCCTGACGCTCCGCGCCCCCACAAAGCCGGGAGGAACCGCAGGTAGCGATGCTTCGCTGCTCCTCAAAGCCCCTTACAGCTGGCCTTTTAAACCACTGATGCTTCTCTGGGTCTCTTTTCAAAAGTTTATGAAATTAGCCAATTAGGCAGCTGAGGAAAGATAGAGAGATGGGTGGAGAGAGAGAGCATGGAAAGAGGAGAAAGCCCCCCCCCCTCTCTCTCTCTCTCTTTCTCTCTCTCTCTCTCTCTCTCAGGCCCTCCCAGAACCCAGCATGGATTAATCACTCTGTCTGCAGGATGAATGGCCTCTCACATCCCTCAACTCTGTTATTTACAATTAAGTAGTTTGACAATAAAACTCACGCCACAGAGTCTGCATAGGCCCCTTCCTGCTCTCCCTTTCTCATTTTTTTTACCCCCCGCTCACTCTCTGCCCCCCCTTCTCCCCGGCTCTCTACTCCTCTCTCTCTCACACTCTCTCTGCTCTTTCTCCTTCTCTCTTTCTCACGTGTCTCTTTCCATCACTTTCTGTCTCCCATTCTCTTCCTTCTTTCTCCTTTCAATTTTTTTCTCCCTCTCAATATCTGTCTTTTCACCCCTCTCTCTCTCTCTCTCTCTCTCTCTCTCTCTCCTACAGTCTCTCGCTGTCTCTTTCTCTCTCTTTTACCATTTCTCTCTCTCTCTCTCTCTCCTACAGTCTCTCTCTCCTACAATCTCTCTCTCTCCTAGAGTCTCTCTCTCTCCTACAGTCTCTCTCCCTCTCCTACAGTCTCTGTCTCTCTCTCTTTCTCTCTCTCTCTCTCTGTCTCTCCCTCTCTCTCTCTCTGTCTCTCTCTCTCTCTGTCTCTCTCTCTCTCTGTCTCTCCCTCTATGTCTCTCTCTCTGTCTCTCTCTCTGTCTCTCTCTCTCGCTCTCTCTCTCTGTCTCTCTCTCTCGCTCTCTCTGTCGCTCTCTCTGTCTCTCTCTCTCTCTCGGTCTCTCTCTCTCTCTCTCTCTCTCTCTGTGTCTCTCTCCACTCTGCCTGCTGAGTAGTAACAGGACTGTGGTACTAGATAATGAGTCCTGAGCCGGCCATTAAGTTCTGCTGAAGGAGAGCAGACTTGTATACCTTGTCCTTGTGTTTTGGAACGACACACACTCACATCACACACTCATGCGCACACACACACATACAGGCCTGCTCGTTCACACACACACACACACACACGCACACAATTCCTCTGTGTGGGGAAGCCAGCAGGGTCAGTCATATCCCCCTGGGAGAATCAGCATTTACTACAAAACAAATAACAGGAAGCTGCTGTGTGCTACAACAAGGCCTGTAACAATCCCAGCTACTGTTCCTGCAGCCTCCACAGACCTCACATCCTCGCTGCCCAGATGCAGGCCATGCTGTTTTCATAGTCATTGTTGTCTCTGCCGTCTGGATCCAGCCTTAAATAAATCTCCACTGTCCTTCGCTTCCAGGGGCTCCTCAGCGACATTTAGCCCTCGTGTCTGTCCACGTAGCCAGCTCACACGTAGCCAGCCCAGCTGCTGTCATGCGCCCCTCTCAGAGCGCCGGAGAGGAATGTGCTTTGCCAATCTTACAGGGCGTTACAGGGACTGTTTCAGCGCCGATACAGTTCGTCAGAAGCGAATAATTGAGCGAGACACGGCCCCTGTTTATGTTTCTGATTCGGAGGCCTGCAACGCTTTAATTAGTATCAATAGAGGTTTAATTATCCCATTTGTTTGAATGTCAGAGGTTACGAGGAGCAAACGTGCTGAATAAATATAAAATGTTGCACTCGTGGAAACATGTGGGAAATGACCCAGGAACACTACCCTGCAATTTGGGGATCCTCACATTTGGACAAATAGGTGTACCCCCTCTTGATTAACTGCTGAACTCCGTCTTTATTCTCTGTATTTATCTTACTCTAAATTTAGTTTAACGTGGAGCAGGCCCTGGTCGTCTGGGCATTTAATCATAACACAGAACTGAAGAAGTTGGAAGGCCTAATGTTTCATACTGAAGCACGAACCAACATTGGACAATGTCATCAAGATAGAAATAAACAAGAGTCTGGCAAAGCTGAGGAAAGCAGAGAGGTTTGGAAAACTGATTATAGGCCTTCGATCTTAGCCCACACTTGACCAAAGAATCAACATATTCCCTGTGTAATGTTTCAGGAATAGACGTGGGGGGGTGGCGGGGGCGGGGGTGTGGAGAGAGAGAGAAAAAGCATCAGTCTTTTGATTGCCAGTGGAAGAGTGTTTGCCAAAAGCAACATGAAGAGCAGTCTGGTCCAGGAGGATTTCACTCCATTCTGGAAGGATTACTTCCACGGCCTTTGTTGAACTGAGATGAAGAAGAAAAAAAAGAAAAGAACGGGGGGGGGGGGGGGGGGGGGGGGGAACTGTCCTATCCCCCCCCCTCCCCTCCTCAATTCCCCCCCCCCCCCCCCCCCACCCCCCGTCTCCAAAAACGTCGACTTTGCGGTGCAAAATCGTTTGTGATTGTTCCTGCCTCTAGAGTTACCTCTTAAAAATAGATGTACCACTTCATGTGCGCCTGGCTCGGAGTTTTACAGGCCCTGTGTATACTCTGCCCCCGGTTTGACTTGTGGAAGATAAATGACACCTGTAAACAATGGAGAAACACGACAGCCTAGGGGAGACAAAGAGGGCGTAACGGGGGGAGGTGGAGGGGAGAGGTGGAGGTGGAGGGGGGGGGGAGGTGGAGGGGGGAGGTGGAGGGGGGAGGTGGAGCGGTGGGAGAGTCTTTTTTTTCTCTCTGGTGGGAGAGAGAGACATTTGGCAGACTTTTTGAAGCCGCTGCTCAGATTAGACGGGAGCCTGTGCTGAGAGGGGATCTACTGTGTGTTGTTATCTACATGAAAAACCTTGTGAAGAATGGAGAGAACATCTCCAGAATGTCATGACTTCACCTCGTACCCAGCGAGAGAATGCGCATGTGTTCCTTCCATTTGGAAATGGTTGGTCGTGTGTTATCTTGTGTTCTGTAGCCAGATCACCTGCCGTAATACGTACGAAAAAGGTATATTGTTCATTCCACGTTTCCAAAGGCTAAAAAGACAATCCTCCAAAAGAATAGAACATCCCTAAAACCCCCCAAAAAGGGCAAATGTTTCAGGCTAACACGCTAGCTCAGCAAGGCGTCGTCATAGCAGCAGCTCTTCATCGAGTCCAGAACATTCCCGGTACGTCCACCATACATCCTCGTCCCCTAAGACAAGCCTCCATCCATTAGTGGCCTGCCTGTCTGCTGGTGTGGACTCTCTCCAAACACTGAAGATGAAGTGAATCCTCCGGAGAGGTCTTAATGGGCTTCCCAGCTGCTAATTCACTAATTGCAGGGTTCTTCAGAGTATCTGTCCTAGAGGAAGGTGATGGATCTCACCAAACGGCTGCTGAGGAGACAGCGCGTGCTGGACCCGGCCGAGCGACGAGGGCCCTCCATATTTCACTGCGCCGTTTAAAAAATGATTTCCTTTCGCAAACACAGCTGCCTCGCGTAGCTGGGCTCCTTCCTCTGTAGTCTCTGAGAGAGACGCAAAAGCCCCGCGGACAGACGCTAACATCCCTTCTGAACACATGCACAAACGTTGGGTAACGTCCCCCTGAACACCGGCACTTGACCTGCCTTTGACCTTGAGTCTGTTATCTATCATTCCAAGATGGACCATTTGGCCCTTTGCTGTGTTGAGTTATAACAGCCGTCAAGATCGTGAAAGACATCGCTGAAATCCCTCCAGCTCTCACTTTGTTATTGTGTTTATCTCAGTCCAGGTTCCTATTTATAGCAGACACACTTTGTTTAGATCAGATTCACTGGGTACAGATGTGTTACTGGGTTCGTATTGTCTAAACACACCCGGGCTTCATCATGAGGGCCAGCCAGGTTACGTGTCACTGTGGGTTAAACTTTCGAAACTAAGGTCACCCAGCGGAAGCTAGTGATGTAACGCTTTACCCGCTGTTTTAATTCACAGAGTTCGTCACGATTTCCATTCACAAATTTTCACACACTGCTCCTTTGTCCACTAACAAACATAAAAACGATTCGTCTGGCTGGATTACGGTCAAAGCTTCTCTGCCTTGCGACATTAAAATCTGTCTTTTCCGCTTGTTTATTTCAAACAACCTTTGTTTAGTCATTCACTTGACCTTGAAAGAATTCAGTCGTGCTTTTGACAATCCCATTCTCCGTCTGTCTGACCTTAATCTGGATTAGTGATTTCTTTCCCTGGATTAGAAACTCGCTGTTCGGTGGAGCATCTCACTGTCGCCTGAGCTCAGATCAAGCGAGTCCAAATTAACCCAAGGATTGAGCAGTGTTTGCGTGATAGGGAATGTGACACGTACAATAATAGTTGATCTGGATATTTTAACAAGGTTATTAAGCGATTATGAAATGCCAGCTTCATAATCACCGGATCCTTCTCCAGTTTCCTTCTCTTTGAAATGATCGATATTGTTATATTAGCGGGAGAAAACTAAATCATCCACTTTGAACTTTGACGTTACCCAGTCAAGTGTCCTGAGGTATCAGGGTGGGACAGTAGTAGGAATCAGAATGTGGGGTAAACAGAGAGGAGGGGAGATATGGAGGGATTGAAATGAAGGGGTCATTGTGAGAGGAAGGAGAAGGGCCCAAGAGAGCTGGAGAGGGAAGGGTGGAGAGCAGAGGGTCTGGAGGCACAAAGAAAGGGGAGAGTCCTGGAGAGCAACAAGAGGGGGCTGAGAGGAGAGAAGAGGAGGGGGGCGTCAAAGAGAAAAGAAGCACCAGGAGTTGAAGGAGAGGTGCTGGGGTGACCCAAGCCTCTCTCTTCTGTCTCTTGTCATTCTCCACTCTCCGCTCCCTTCTGTCTCTCTCCTCCTTCTCTTCTCTCTCTTTCCCCCCTCCCCTCTCTCCCTCTCTCCCTCTGTTTCTCTGTCTCCCTCTCTCCCACTATGTCTCTCTGTCTCCCTCTCTTTCTCCCCCCTCTCTCTCCCTTTATGTGTCTCTGTCTCCCTCTCTTTCTCCCCCTCTCTCTCTCTCTCCCTCTCTCTCCCACTATGTCTCTCTGTCTCCCTCTCTTTCTCCCCCCCTCTCTCTCCCTCTATGTGTCCCTGTCTCTCTCTCTTTCTCCCTCCCTCTCTCTCCCTCTATGTCTCTCTCTCAGTGCCAAGTGGTAGTCTGTGCCTTGCATGTGCCAGGTTGGGGGAGGTGGAGGCGGTGACTGCTTCTGTCTGTGACTAGATCATACGTGACACTGTAAGCCCTTTTACCCCAGCACGGCCCTGCTTAAAGCTTCTACCCTGCACTGATTGACAGGAACCAGACGAGAGGATTACAAAGGACCTTTTTTTCCTTGAATGAATGAGGTGTAACGTTGGCCTGCGTTTCTGAGTTATGGACCATGCCCAACGGTAAATAGATTAACATACTTTATGGTGGGTCTTTTATTTGATGGTTGTAACATGTTTTCCACAGACTCTTCGAATATACGGTTTGACATGGACATTTTTGTTATTTAGTTACATTGGTTTTACATTTGTGTTTTACCAAATGTCCTGGCCTTCGGTTGTGTCTGGGGATAAATACTTCATTTCTGGTGAATGTTGCTTTTTAGACTAAACACATTCGCTAAGGTGACTGCCGAACAATACTTGGTGATTCCCTGTACGGAGAATGTATAAGCTATTCCGACACACAACCTCTCCTTGTCATTGATAGTAACGTGATTGATTGTGGCCAGGCTAAACACCTTCCTTATTAGTGTACACAACTGTATTTATTGTGAGGGACTGCGTCTAGCCTGGCAGGGTCCTGCTTCAGTGACATGAACAGCCCCATCACCCGTAAACCAGGGGGGTTCTGAATGGAACGGGGGGGGGGGGGGGGGGGTCTGAACAGCAAAGTTGTCCTCCTCTCTCGGTCTCTCTCTCCTCCATTCCTCCCCCCCCCCCCCCCTTTCACTCACCCTCGCCCTCCTTCTGAGTGGATGCAGAAAACAGACACAAAACCTGAAGGCTTCACGGCAGCAAAGGTCAGCTAACAAATGACACCCTTGTGCTTAACTGGGGTCGTGACCCCTGGGGAGGGGGGGTGGTGGAGGGGTGCAGAGAGGGGCTCTCACAATGAAACCGCTAACGGGAATTAATCACCAACTCTCTGACCTGGCAAAGTGACCCCAAACTCTGCTGAACCCCCATAGGTGTCTTTGGAAGATAGCAGAGACAGAGGGAGGGGGGCGGAGCGCGGTGAAGAAGATGGCTCGGCTTGTTTGGGCCGCCATTTCCGCCTCCATGACAAGTCTATGGGCCTTCATGAGGAGACAATTAATCGCCTCTATGGGTCCCTTGAATGGGAATTGAGACGGATTGTTTCCAAGCCTTTCAGCTGCGTCCGAGCGTGCTGCGAGACAAAACGCGGTGGCTGTGAAGCTGAATTACCCAGAAGGCTGTTTTTGTTCAGCAGACAAGAACCAATCGGCCGCCCCCAGCCATAGCCGTACCGACCAATCCAAAACGACTTGGGAAAAAATTTCATTGGTATATTTGGAAATGGCTAGCCTGAGCGATCGTACAAAACGATTCGTTAGCTTGACATGAAGCACTCGTCTGGTGATGGAAGAAACATGACATGTTCTTTACTCATCTGAGGGGCCATCAGGGTGTTTGGTGCGCACATCATCCAGCTAGCCAGCATCTCATAAATCAGAGGGAGAGTGCTTCAAATTAGGAGTAACTCAGAAGGAATCGGGAGTTGCAGCGTGCAGGAAACAAGATGTAGCAGAAGAAGAAGAAAAAAAACACGTGCCTCAAAACCTGGAGTAGTAAACAGATCATGGAATGTGCAGGCAACATGGCGAGGCTATTGAAGTTTTAATCCTGTAATGATCTCTCCCTCTCTCCTCCCCCTCTCTCTCTCTCTCCCCCCTCACTCTGTCTTCCCCCCTCTCTCTCTCCCTTCTCTCTCTCTCTCTCTCTCTCCCCCCACTCTCTCTTCCCCTCTCTCTCTCTCCCCTCTCTCTCTCCCCCTTCTCTCTCTCTCTCTCTCTCCTCTCTTTCTCTCCCTCTGAGAGGGCGAACTTGTCTTCAGAGAGCTGGGCTTCTTCCCAGGGTAGTCCATACCAACGGCCGGTTGATGAAGATGAATGGTATTCTGAAGAAGCCTATCTTTATGAAAAAATGGCCATTAAACATGTGAAGCCTTAAAAACCCTGCCTGTATGCTGGGGTTGCTATCACTCAGGTGTGTGTGTGTGTGTTCGATGTCTTTGAGAAGGGATCGGAGCTCGTGATGTTATGTTTTTTTAAGGGTTTTGTTTGTGTGTGCGTCTGTGCATGCGTGTGTCTGGTGTTTGTTAGCAGGGATCTTTGTTTGTTTTTGTGTGTGTGTGTGTGTGTGGTGAGTGTGAAGTCTAACTCCAGCTCCTGTCTGTGTCCATAGATGGGCTCTGTAAAGGGCTAGCTGTCTCTTATTGTCAAGTTCTCTGGCAGAGAGGTTTTTTCGTGCTGCCTCATGCTAAATGCATCAACATTTCTCTTTCGTTTTTTTTTTTTTCGCCCCTCAAAACGTCCATGGATCAGACCGTCTTGCCAAACGTTTCCTGTCGAAGTCTCAACGACCGACGCAGATGTGTGGTACGCAGAATGAGTAATAGCGCTGCAGCGAAGGCTCAGAAAAAGGGGCTTATTCTTCTGAGCTGGAGTAACCAAGTGGAATTTTACGATGGAGGGAGTGTTTAACTAGCGCTAGCTCTGTGGCTAGCTGCAGACGTCCCTGTGACGTGGGAAAGTTCGGACGTTGGAACGTCTCAATCCCGGCCCAGCTGAAGGAGAGGCCTCCCCCAGCTGCTGCATGAATGGATGAGTCTTGACTGATGAGTGAAGCAGCGTCTTCCTCTGCTAGTGTCATCAGAACCAGCTTCACTTTCTGCTCTTTTTTCCAAAGTGGACACTGCAGCCCTGAGCTGCCTGTTAAGATTTGGATGTTCCTGTGGGTCTCACTGTGTGTGTGTGTGCGTGTGTGTCAGGGTGTGTTTGTGTCAGTGTGTGTGTTTATGTCAGTGTGTGTTTGTGTCAGTGTGTGTGAGACACTCCTGGATCCTGCCTCTCTCTAAGGTTGTTAAACCGTCAGCAAGCTTGGAAAGTTGCCTTCACACACAAACCTTTCTGATTAGGTACCGACCACTGTGCTCACTCTACTGTCTCTCTCACTCTACTGTCTCTCTCACTCTACTGTCTCTCTCACTCTACTGTCTCTCTCACTCTACTGTCTCTCTCGCTCTACTGTCTCTCTCACTCTACTGTCTCTCTCACTCTACTGTCTCTCTCACTCTACTGTCTCTCTCACTCTACTGTCTCTCTCACTCATGTCTCCCTTGTCTCTCTCACTCTCCTGTCTCTCCCTCCTGCCTCTCTCCCTTGTCTCTCTCACTCTCCTGTCTCACTCCCTCCTGCCTCTCTCCCTTGTCTCTCTCACTCTCCTGTCTCTCTCCCTCCTGCCTCTCTCCCTTGTCTCTCTCACTCTCCTGTCTCTCTCCCTCCTGCCTCTCTCCCTTGTCTCTCTCACTCTACTGTCTCTCTCCCTCCTGCCTCTCTCCCTTGTCTCTCTCACTCTCCTGTCTCTCTTCCTCCTGCCTCTCTCCCTTGTCTCTCTCACTCTCCTGTCTCTCTCCCTCCTGCCTCTCTCCCTTGTCTCTCTCACTCTCCTGTCTCTCTTCCTCCTGCCTCTCTCCCTTGTCTCTCTCACTCTCCTGTCTCTCTTCCTCCTGCCTCTCTCCCTTGTCTCTCTCACTCTCCTGTCTCTCTCCCTCCTGCCTCTCTCCCTTGTCTCTCTCACTCTCCTGTCTCTCTTCCTCCTGCCTCTCTCCCTTGTCTCTCTCACTCTACTGTCTCTCTTCCTCCTGCCTCTTTCTGTCCTCTCAGTCTCTCTTATCTCTCTCAATCTCTTGTCTCCCTCCCATGTCTCTCTACCTTCTTGCTCTTTATCCTTCCTCGAGATCTTTCTCTCTGTTTTCTCTCTATCCCTCCTCTCATTCTTTTACCTTTACCCTCCCTCTCTCTGTTTCCTCTCATTCACTCCTCCCATTGACACTGTTTTCAAGGGTTCATATAAACAGTGTCTGCAGGGGGTGCGTGGGGCTTTCTCACTACACTGTGGGTCCTGTTTTAGTTTAACCTCCCCCCCCCCCCCCCAGCCTGCCCAGCCTCAATACTACACTTTATATCATGCCTGCCTCCATGCCGCCCCTCCAGAACCTTCACCGACACTCCTCTCTCTCTCTCTTTTGAATTCACTCTCTCTGCCTCTTTCTCTCTCTCCTTGCACCTTCGCTTTCTCTCTCTCTCTCTCTCTGTGACTCCCCAGCGATTCTTAGACTACTCAGACGATCCTCCCCTTGTCTCAGCCTTCTGTAACTTAGCAACATCTCGCTTAGTCTCACGCCGTTTTCAAGGATTCTATCTTCAACTTGGACTCCAAAGACCCGGAGGATGTTTCAGGATAGAACCAGCGTGTGTCGACGAGTTATTACCTTGTGCTGTACTAAGCAAAATCTATTTTGCCTGGACGGAAATAAGGCTAACGCTAATGATTAAATTAGGGGCCTAACTACATTATCCTAAGCCTGTAACTGGAAGGAGCTATGTGTCTACCTTATAAGAGGAATGAGTTACTCGTACAGATTTTTTGTTATGCATAGTTTTTGCCAAATCCTTCCCAGCCTATCACCAATGGCCTTCTCTGCTCTCTGCTCCCGAAAATCAGACCCATCCATCATTAGGAGGCAGCGACTTTTAAATGGATTCCGGAATAGTCTTTAAAGCCAGACCCCCCCCCCCCCCCCCCCCATCCTGACGTCTTGGAGAGTTCGACAGAGTTTGGCTTGAAAGAGACCTTGTATCTGCATCCTTAAGATTTACGAGTTTTCGTTCCAGATCCCGAGGGTTGAACTTGAAACTGCAAACGCTGCACATTGTATGATCTGTCACTACTAAATCATCGCGATGACTCACAATAAATCGATTGAGTTGTACACTATACACATCGAGTTACCCGTTCTCACAAGTTGTAGACGTAGCATCAGCAGGGTTATTCCTTCCTGTTTAGCACGTGTTGGGTGTAATAACTAAAGGTAATGGTGCAGAAAGAGGTTAGGGTTAGGAATTAGGGGTTAGTCCACAAACTCACCCTGGATTTGAAAGACCTGGGTGTTAATTCTCTCAACTTCTCCAGTAGCACTTGAAATAAAGAACGAAAATAATATGCAGATTTAGCCACTTCAAAGCATTCTTGCTAATACGGTTGTGACGTTTCGTCTCCGATGGAGAAATAATTCCCTCTGATGTGTTTAGGATTTCTGTATCCTTTCTAACTACGTGCCGTAGCTAATAGGCTGCAGTCAGGTCATGATGCCATTTTTCATTTGAAAAAACAGCAGAAGATCGGGCCTTCAAGAGTTGAGGTTAGTTAGCGTGACCCCTCCATTAAGTCATGTCTGATTTAGCACAAGTCTAATTAAACCTTTCCACCAACCTCTCCCAGGCTCCGACAACAAGGGAAGAAATATGCACATTCAAGGTCTCGCTGCTTAATACGTGATGTCTGCTGGTTATGAAACAACTGTTCCAGACGGTCTGTTTGGTGTTTGCGTGTGGAGAGGACGAGCATTGTGGTAACACACAGGTCTGAGCAATCTCAGGGTTATTAGCATTGTGGGATTGCTTGTTGCTCCTGAAGCGCACAGGGAGAAGTCGTCTTGGCAGGGATGGCCGAGGGCCTCGTAGAAGGCCTTCTCTAGACAAACTATCTTTTAACAGTCGGGGAAGTGGTCCTCTGAGAGGACTCTGATTCCCTTTATTAAAACCACTTGTCCAGCGTTGTCTCCGCTCGGTCGTTCCACGAAGCTGAGGTGCCTCATGATCGCTTGCAGATACTCACGTTGTGTTTAGTTTTGGTGTCTCTTCTTTCCTTGAATTTCTTTGGTGGGTCTTTTCGTCTCTCTACCTCCGTCTCCCTCCTGTGTCTCTTTCTTTTTCACATTCTTTTTCCCCTCCTTCTTTCCACTTCTCTCCCTCCCTCTCGCCCCCCCTCTCACTCTCCCCCATCTCTCTCCTCCTCCCGCCCCTATCAACCCCCCCCCCCCCTCCTCCTCTCTGTCTCTCTCTCTCTTTTCTCTCTCCCTCGTTAGTTTTTCTGGGGCAGAAGGAGGTTTTGGGGGCGGGTGGTGGGGGGGTTGATGGGGGGGATGCAGGGAGCTGTATCCTGGCCTCTCCTGGGCTCCGTGCTCTGGGACCTGGCAGCCGTCCAGCACTGTCTGCCTCTTCTCCGGTTCGGGCACGTTCCCGTCCCCGGCACGCTCGGATTCCAGTCCTGAGAGCGCACACGCAGGGGGGCCAGCCACGGCCAGGCGATGGATGCTCCTGGGGGCTGTTGTTTGACAGATCGAGCCTCTCGTGATGGCGTACGTGTTAAAAAGAAGGAGGATCCGATAATTTATACCTGGACTGTAGTCTTT
Source organism: Protosalanx chinensis (assembly GCA_030340685.1). Taxonomy (NCBI): domain Eukaryota; kingdom Metazoa; phylum Chordata; class Actinopteri; order Osmeriformes; family Salangidae; genus Protosalanx; species Protosalanx chinensis. The sequence goes on from CM059330.1 coordinate 11,852,514, forward strand.
ATCATTTGCTTATGTTTCTTTTCTGCTCTTAAGGATGGAGACGAGATGGGCACTTAGGGCTGTGTGCTTGACCCGCCGAACTTGCCGGGTTCTTAAGCTAACATCGCTGTAAATCAGGACTGTAGCGGTCCCTGACGTTATACCCAAACAGTCTAAATGAGTGAAGGGGAAAGTGAGGGGGGAAAGTGAAGATTAAGTGAAATAAAGATGGTCTTTGTCTGCGATTCTCCGGAGTCTCAGGAAATGAATGATGTTGTATGTGCTGTTATATCACTGCGGTCCCACTCTGCATCTGCAGATAGAGCGGGGCATTTATCAGACATGCAGGGATCATGCCATACGGTTTTCAGATTAAGCAGGGCCCGGCACAGACGCAAGGGCCGGCACATACATGGGGCCCGGGTTTATGGATGGCTGGTAATCCATTTCCAGTGTCAAAAAGAGGTCTGATGCTCACATGCAATACAGTATTAAATACAACAGGGTGTTTAGGAAGGGGCAGCTACACGGTTGTAGCAGTGCTATTGGAATGTGCAGTCGAAACATCTGTCTGTTTGGTGAAAGTGTTCTCACCAGCCTTCATGCTAGCAGGGAAGGGCTGTGGAAGGAAGTTTGCCTGTCCGGGAGAAGCCTAGGCTAGGCTTGTTGATCAGAGGCAGGGGCGTAGGATCGTTTTCAAATGTGGGTGAGACATTTATTATTTAGTCACCGAGTTAATGTACCGTTCAACGTGCTTGTCCTAATAGAAAGTGTTTGTGTGGGGCGTGTAGGAGGACAGCTACACCCTTGGTCTGAGGTAAGGGGTTGTGAGAGGATACGTTAGCGACGACTGTCGTCTCTTTAAACTCAGGAAAGATAACAGGTTGAGCCTTTTAAACGCTCGTGCTAGGATGTCTCTCGCTGAAGACGTGGCAGGAGATGTTTCCCCCTCTCTTTGAGCCAGATACTTCAAGGCCCTATCTGAGCGCTGACCAAATGTGGCAGCCTTGTTTCAAGGCAAACAAACAGCTGAATTGGCTCAAGAAAATGTTTGCCAAGATTGTTTAGTTTCTTTAATCACTGAATAGAATCTACGTGTTTTGTTCATTTTGTTTGAGGTCAAGTTCCTTTTTTTGGCTTTAGAAACATTCGGCGCAGCCTTTTTATTAACTCTGATCCAACATATGAGTCATTTCTTTTTAACAGGCCGATGCAACGAAGAAGTGTTAGATGAGAAATAACTTTTGTGATCCAGATTTTTACTTGTTAGTTCCAAACAGAACTTTTTTTTCTCGTTAGCTTACTACTCCTATTACAGGACACAATAGCTTTTTTTTCTGAGATGCAAAGTGGAATTCTTCAATTTCAAAGGCCAAGCACGAGGGTTAGAACTCAGCAGTTCCTCAACCTTCATCAGGAAGTCGTTAACAGTGTCTAATGAGACATGTAATCATTGCAAAATCGTTATTCTCTCCATAAGACTCTCATTATAATGATATAATAAAAATGACCCGGGTTGGACTGTCCAACTATGACATCAGAGGTGAAAGTTCACTGTTTCTTGGAAGAAAAAGACCTTATGATGTGTGTTTTACCCCATCCAGCTGAACCTAGATCCTCTTCTGGAGGAAGTGCGTACAGCATTACTCATCTTTAATGCAGGCCGGCGCTATCTTTAATGAACTGGCCCCTCAGCTAGCAGGAAAGTCTGACTTACTAACTCACAAAAACCCAACAGGAGGTAACATTCAAGGAATCAGCAACTCTCTAACTGCAGATCCTTCCTCGTGCTCTGGAGAGAACTTGGCCAGGGAACAATAAGGCCGGACTCCCCTCGCTCGCTTCTACTTAAAATATGAGGATGATAAAAAGGGAAAGGTTTTTGTTTTTTTGGGTGCTCTGGGGGCCGAGAGAGATGCCTTCACGTGAGACACTACTGAAACCAGATCCTGTGTTTCTCTGCTCCGCTCCAGAGACACCAGGGGATGGAGTCTAGCTTTCTGTACATTCTGTAACTAGACCAGACCAAACTGCCCTGGCTGGGAGACTGTAGTCCCATCTGCAGACTAGAGCCGGGGTTTCCACCCCAGAAGATGGGCTGGTGAAGATGGCAGACGAGGAAGTGTTTGACATTTTTTTGAAAGCGCGCTCTGATTGCTACGTCAGCGAGGTGCGGGAGATATACAGCTCACCCAAAGCCCTCGGTACAAATGTGCTCTGAGTTTTTTTGCTCTGAGTTTTGCGTATGAAAGCCATCCAGACCAGGCTTGATAAGCAGCCGTCAGTATGAGCTTTCATCTTTGACCTCAGCAGCTAAGCTCCAGCCTTGGACTCCTGGCCTATAATCCTGATAACTTCAAGGTATCATAAGGGCCAGCCACTCTGGAGCTGGGCTGCTTCTGAATCATTCATGCAGGTCTATAAATAATAAAGAGCCAGAAACCAGTTACCAGCTGCAACTCGACACAGTAGTCAGTGAAATACAATCTTTTCCAGTGTAAACTAATGTGTTTCACCTGCCTCAAACCCCCCCCCCACCCCCCCCCCCCCCCCCCCATGTCTGGACGAACCCCTGCAGTCCTGACTGACATAGAGAAGCAGTCAACACGCTCTTCCTCCCCCTAACCCTCCCCCACCCTCTCTCTTCCCTCACCCACTTCCTCTTCCTCCGATTAATTTTTCACCGCAGCCCTTTGATATCCTTCTCTGGGGGTGGGGAGGGGGGGTGGGGGGGGGGGTGGAGGGTATGGGTAATGTTCACTATAAGCATAAGGCTTAATTAATTCTCATAACCGCTCTTCTAGTCTAATTAGTTCACTCCCCAGAAGTGAGCCTGCATTATTTACACATCAAGGGGACAAGCGAGGTGGAAGATAAATATTCAGCGATTGTTGACTTCGTCTGATTCCCAACGCTCTGACACAACTTGCCTCAAAACTCCGACGTCTCGACCTAATTATCTCTTTCTTTCTTTTTTAATTTTTTTACGTAACACAGTTTGTTGCAGCTTGGGTCTCGGCCCGTTGGCTTGATTACGTTTGGTCTTGTTCTCTAATTATCCCGACCCAGAGGTCATGGCGCTCTCGTCGGAGGCAGAGAAAGTTAAAATGGGGGATCGCATTAATAAGCGGTCAACGAAGAGACGAGTCGTCATCGCTATTGCATGTCAACTGGCGTTCGGCCGTCTTGTCAGACCATATCAGATTTAGCTGGTGTGGCACAAAATAAAGAGGGTTAACCTCAGACTTAACCTTGCAGCGCACAAGTGCAATACCTGCAGAGCATGTTAGTAGTTCATCCGGAGCGCTAAGATATCTGACAGTCTGTCTGGCTGATTTATGCAAAGTTAGTATAAACACTCAAAGTTATTTAATCATTGACTCATGATGTAGGAATATAGCATTTTATATTTTGGTTATAGCTTCATTTTATGTATTTTTTTACACAAGCAGTAAAACTTCCCACACGAGATCACCCACTTTGATGAGCTGGACTGAACGGATTTTTCAGCAGTCGTTCCTGCTGCTTCTATCAGGGCAGGTTTGCAGAGCATGTGAGCTCTTCTGTCCCTGTTAGTGTCTGTGGTGGGGCCAGCCTGCAGCATCCCTCCCCCTGCAGCATCCCTCCCCCTGCAGCATCCCTCCCCCTGCTGGATCCCTCCTCCTGCAGCATCCCTCCTGCTGCTGGATCCCTCCTCCTGCAGCATCCCTCCCCCTGCAGCATCCCTCCCCCTGCAGCATCCCTCCTCCTGCTGGATCCCTCCTGCTGCTGGATCCCTCCTCCTGCTGGATCCCACACCTCCACATCCTATTGTCTCCTCACTGAATACCTTCACAGGAACTCTGGTGGGTAGAAAAAAAGCCCATTGTGGACGTGAGGCAGCTGTTCCTTTCCTCATTTCCTATTTCAGCTCAGCCTGTCTCAAAGGGCCGATTCTGAGAGGAGATGCTGAATAGCACGAGCTCGGAAAGTAGCTGGTGCCCTGGGGTTTTTGTGATGCCTGGCACGAGAATTACCATAATCACTGTCAACATTAATGGAGATTGTGAATACCAGAGACTCTAAACACGGCTTTTCCATATTTATAAAAGTAATAAACAGAGAATGCTAAGCAAATGTCTGTTATGGTTTAAAAGGGAACGCTGTTTACTGGCTTTCAAATGCATATTTGGTTTAGCAGATGCGAGCGGATCATATTTAAGTTGTGTGGTGTGAGTGGAAACGTAATATTCCAGAGCGAAACGCAAAGCATTTAACACTGTCGTGTCTGGAGCTAAACGATGTCCAGATATCTGGATTTGTCTGCTTGTTTCAGTGAACAGACCCGCTGGTTCAAATCCCTTCTTGTACGTCACTGTCTATGAAGGGAAATGGATATGGTTACCCTGCCTTCGGTCCTGTGTATGTCCCAGAGTGCCTGGTGGAGCAGTGGGGAACCTGTGTCTGACATGACTGCCTACAGATTTGGTTCATCCTGAGGATAAAGTTCCACCCTATGTTCCACCCTATGTTCCACCCTATGTTCCACCCTAGGTGTGTCTCTTCCAGGTCTCGTATCGATTTATCTCCCTGTGACATACAGATGCACTTGGGACACTAGCTGAACTCATCGCATTTCAGTAACTCTCCCCGTTTTATGAAGCGTCAGAGAGAGATAACTGCTCCCCTGCATGGGAACATGTCTGTCTGAAGTCCAGGAAGGGTCACCGCAACCAAAGTAACCACTCTAGCAGCTTTTGGCAAGCGTTCACCAGGGAAATTGAAAATGTTTTTTCTTTTCTTCCTTTCTTCCTCTCCTGCTGTCCAGGTGGAGATCACTCTGCAGGATGTTAATGACAACCCACCTGTTTTCCCCAACGACATCCTGGACGTGACCATCGAGGAGAACATCGGGGACGGATTCAAGATCATGCAGCTAACAGCCACGGACGCAGATGAGGTGAACTGCTTCAGGATTCTCTGCTTTCCGTCCGTCTGTCTTCTGTCTGGATGTTTGGTCATACATTTGTAAGAAAGGGTGCTTGGTGTAAAAGGATAGGCCAGGTAGCTTTTACTCTGTACAGCGTTAAAAGTTGGGCTCTTTACCGGCTGTTAGACAGGAAAAACAGAACTTGGCTAAGGTGGAATGTTGGCTTGTAGGTTTCGTCCAACATCATCAGGCTCTCAGCAATTTTTCCACCAAGCATCCGACCACAGTGTGAAGGCATTCACTCATAGACACACACCCTCACACACACTCACACACACACCCTCACACACACTCACACACACTCACACACACACCCTCACACACCCTCACACACACACCCTCACACACCCTCACACACCCTCACACACACTCACACACACTCACACACCCTCACACACACTCACACACCCTCACACACACACTCACACCCCCTCACACACACACACTCACACCCCCTCACACACACACCCTCACACACACCCTCACACACCCTCACACACCCTCACACACCCTCACTCACACACACTCACACACACACACATTTTTCTGCAGCTCTACGTTATGTGAGCTATGTCAGGGGCTGCCAGGGTCACGGAGCCCCCAGGAGACCGGACAGCGATCCATTCCTCACCGTGCAGCTCTGATTGTCTCTCTGCAGCCACCGTAGTTCACATGACATCACTGGCATCAGCCTCCATTAGCAAAAGCCTCCATCTTTCGCCGTTTTGGGCAGGATGTGGACATAAAATCCAGGGCTGAGCAGAAAGCAGGCCCTCCCTGCGTATCCCCGGCCTGCGGTCTCTCAGTCCTGCCAAACGAGACAAGGGGACTGGATGGAAAGAAGTGCGCCCAGAGAGGAGAGAGGGATTAGTGAAAAGGGGGATATGGACCCATACTTAATGTTAACTTATGAGGCCACACGATTTTTATTGCACAGCTGTTCCTCTGCCTTTCGCCAGTTCCCAATGTGAGAAAAGAAATTCAGGCCTTTCTGGAATATTCATTTTTGATCCGAATGCTACATCCACTGTTATTGTACTGGAGGCCAGGCAATATTTTCAATAGGGGGATTTTTAAGGACATTATTTGATTACCTTTTTTTTTCGTCTACGCCGGTGAACTTTAACACTTTGATGTAGACGACTTTACCACATGGTATTGTCGTAGAAACAAGCGGCTCCCCTCACACAGTCGGTCACTGTTTCCCTTCTATTGAATCTGAAGGGCTGTGATCCAGTAGAACAGAAACACATTCTCTCAAGGTCCTTGATTCCTCTCCTTATCTCCTCTGACTTCTCTCCTCGATCCTCTGTTCTTCCCTGTTCAATCCCTTCGGCCCTCCAATTACAAAGACAGTTGCTGGGAAAGAGAGAGAGAGTAATGTTCTGTGAGTCTTGAGCCGAGGCCTGTCAGTTAAGAAAGACAAATGTAAAGACATCTGTCAGTTATAAAGACCGTTTCAGTCGATTCCAGCGGGATCTTTTATTACAGACTTGCAGGAAAGGAGATGTTTATCCAGTATTTGAAACACACCAAGGAACAGGTCACCATATAGAAGCGTTTGTGTTCCAACCCTGCCAGGGTTTTTTCTCCCAGCCAGATACGAGGCTAGCCAAGGTTTTGCCCACATCCTAACGCAGGAAACCTAAGTTGCGCTGACACTAAGTGTACAGAATGCAGCGGAGTCCTGGAGCTGCATGTGTGAGGGACGAAGACGCAGCCAAGAGAACAAGCTGTGGACCAGCTGAGGGGCTGCATTCAGACATCATTATGATCCCAGCTAGTCAGAGGGCGCTACATGTGTGATTCATGTGTGTTGGAATACTGTTTCTGCGTGTATATCCCTTTTTTATCCCTTTTTTTCTTTCCTTCTCCTCTCGCTAGTCTCATTTCCACCCGAGCAGAGCTAGGAAACGGTTGCATGAGCTTCAGGAAACAAAAGGGTTGAAAGTGTCGCCCTTTCACTCCGGATGAAAGTCTCTCCGGGCAGAACGCTTCTCACCTCGTTGGAAGAGAGAAAGATTGCGCTTTTTCCCTCTTTATTTGGAAGAAACACGCTTGTTTTTATTACTTCTCTGACCTAATGTGGAAACTATGCTGCAGGTACAGCTCAGTTAATGAACAAAACCAAAACAATGGGTGCTTAAAGAAGCAGATCAACAACTTTTAACCTCCAAGTTCTCTGCCGGAAAAACCCAGAACATGTGTTCACTCCACACAGACCTATATAAGAACAACGCTGGCGAAGTGTTGCTGACAGAGGCAGAGAGTGTTTGTCACCCTTAGAACATCTTGATGCGATTGGGCTGTGGAGGGGTGTCGTGATTGGCCCATGCGGACTGTCCCGTTTCAAACAGGAAGCTGTACTTCCCAGACGTTGGGTCTGTTTCACACCTCCCCCCCCCCCCCCCTCCCTCCCTCCCTCCCCCCACCCGCCTGCTCCCGTTAACCTCTCATCTGCTAAATGAGTTTCCTCCTCTTCAGGTCTGGGTCATTCAACTCACAACTCTGCTCTTTCATTGGTTGGCCCACTTTTTTCCCTCTCTGCCCACCGTGCCTTGGGAGGGCATCAACCGGTAAACAGTCAAAGTCCTCTGCGGAAGGTCAAATGAGCAGACGGCTTTGGGGAGTGTGTGGGTGAGAGTGTGTGCACGTGTGTGTGTGTGCGGGTGTGTGTGTGTGTGTGGAGGGGCTACTCCCTTTCCTTCTGCTCCCCCCTCTTGAACCCTATCAGAGAATTAATTGGCAGACGGAGGGTGTCGCGTTCCGATTTGCTGCCCAGGTGGCTGATGGGATTTCCAGATCGTGAGCCCTGATTGATGACAGCAGGGCCACAGATGAACACAGACTGACCCCTCTCAGTAAAAAAAATATATATATATAAAGAAAAGAATAAAAAAAGAGTTTTACTGGTGGGTGTCTGGTTCTAAGAATGGGTCTTTCTCTGGTAATGCTATGAGCCTGAGTCAGATGGAGGGGCTAGCTGTGTGTTAAAGTACTGATGGGAAACAGAAAACAGAGGACGGAACCTTTATCGGTTCCAACGCTCCCTCCGCGATCCAGCTACCGGACTGAAACTCTGTTTTTCAGTGAGCAGGTCGGAAGCTACCGAATGTACTCCACTGACCGAGATCAAAAGGAGCCTAAGAGTGAAACACTGTAAGCTTTTTAACTTCAGCTTAGAGCTTGTGAAACAATGGAGCCCTACCTCTGCCTGATGAAAGGTCCGACCTTTTCAAACGGCTTCAGCCGCCTCAGCACCAGACGCCGGCAGACGGAGATCTGCTCGTCCATTATGCTCGGTCTAAACAGGACACGTCAAGCTCTTTCATCACCGTTATTCAGTTGTCATATCGCGTTTGGCCCCCTACTCCGATTGCTAAGTCCCTGCTATGACTTTTGCATGTGGAGCAGCCATACTTGTCCAAGGTATCAAGGGATCTATTAGCTGCATTTATAGAGGAACACTATAGTCCCAAAGTTCAAAGACCAAGAGGAGGCCTCAGTAGGATTCAACCATTCAGCTCCTGGGTTTCTCTCTCTTTCTCATCTCTCACACTCTCTCTCTCTTCTCTCCCTTCACTTCTATTTCTCACTCCCTCTGTGACTCCTCTCTCTCCATCTCTCTCTTTCTGAAATGGTCGCTTTGTTATTTGAATAGTTCTGGAAGTCACATATTTACGTACTGGATTAGCAGTGACGCTACTTAGCCATGCCACAGATGTGTGATGATCCAGATCTTATTCTCACAGCCTCACAATGCAGTCTATTGTTGAAGTGGGACGGTAAGCTGCTGTTATGAGGTCACATGACATCTCTGACTCACCAAATCAGCAGGTAGAAGAGCTTTGATGCCGTGCCATCGCTAAACCTATACAAATCTCACACATGAAAAAGAACACTATACTATATGTTGTATACCGGATTGCATATGATAATGGATTCTGTATTCTGATGTAAGTGAGAGTTATACAAATTCAGTGCATAGTTCCAGAATCAAATGTGGTTAAGTTTGTTCTACCAAAGATGGAGTTAGGGGAGCATTTGATTACAGCCCTAAAGCTAACAGCTTAAATGTGTCTGCCCCCCCCCCCCCTCAAAAATACATAGTTATTGTTATTATTATTTAATGTTATTATTATTGTTCTTAATCCACTTCCTGTTTCCATCCATGCCTGCAGTTATTTATCCTTACACGAACCCCGTCAAATCAAAACGCTCTGTGCGGCTGTTTCTCCGCAGGGTCCTAATGCCCTGGTGACGTACACCATAATCAGCGGCGCCGACGACAGCTTCCGGATCGACCCCGAGTCAGGTGACCTGATCGCCACCAAGCGATTGGACCGTGAGCGACGCTCCAAGTATTCCCTGTTGGTCCGTGCGGACGATGGGAAGCAGTCCTCGGACATGAGGCTCAACATCACGGTCAGCGACGTCAACGACCACACGCCTAAATTCTCCAGGGAAACATACTCTTTTGACCTCCCTGAGGACATGGCACCAGGTACCCTCTCCCCGCCACGCTCTCCCTCCCTGCCAGTGACCTAATCGCCACATTTCCAAGCATATTTCAGTTGTGAATGACAGATTTAGTCCATTATACTTGCATGTGACATGTCTAAAAGGCTTTTTAATGCATGAGGTTGCAGCTTAATGTCAACAAGAGATATCAAATGAACTCTGGCACCTTTTCCATGAACTCCAGTGCTGGTGGGGTTTGGGGTTGCCAGGGAGACAGTCTTGCTGTAAAAGACTCCAAACCCCACAAATCCTCACTGTCTGTCTGTCTGCTTCTCCCAGGCTCCATTGTGGCGGCCATCTTGGCCAGCGACTCGGACTCCGGGGTGAACGGGGAGATCACCTACAGCCTGGAGGAGGATGATGAAGACCAGACCTTCCTCCTGAACCCCGTCACAGGGGTCTTCAACGTGACAAGGTCTTTGGACTACGAATCCCAGCAGTACTACATCCTGATGGTGCGGGCCCAGGACGGGGGCGGGCTGGCCAGCACGGTCAGGGTTTACTTTAACATCCTGGACGTGAACGACAACCAGCCTGTGTTCAACAGCAGCGCCTACAGCTCGTCCGTGACCGAGAGCCTCCCTCCTGGCTCCAGCATCCTCACAGTGGGGGCCAGCGACGCCGACGACGGTACGTCTCCGCTCTCTCCCTCTCCCTGCCCTGTGAGGAACGTCTCACTCCTGGGGTAATGACAGGGCCCCCCTGGTCGTTCGCCGACAAAACCCGATTCGTTTCAGCCTCTTCGCCGAGCCGAGCGGTCGCTGAAACGGACCTTGGCATCGGCGAGCACAGAAAGGAACGCGGCGACAGGAAACGAGATAGTATTAGACTTGAAATAACCAGTCAAAACCCATAATACTCCACAGTCGCCATGTTGTTATGAGAGTCTAACACCCTCCCAAACTTTTCGGCTTTCACTAGTCCATCAGCCGTCGAAATAATTTGGTCCAAAACAGTAGAGCCTCTGTACAACCCAAGCAGGCGAAGGTATGTTTCTATATCAGGTGGTTACGGTCAGACGGTTAGAATTTCTTTACTCCTTCATGCTATTATACCAGCCCTGTCCCTCTCCTACTGTAATTACCCCTCCACCAGACCTAATGTGGTTACTCTGACCCACATTCCTGGGGGGAAAAAATCAGTCTGGATTCTACCGCGGTCTGGATCCTTCCTTCACAGTCCTCACGGTGTCCCAGACTTCTCAGCAGAAACCTCCACAAAGCTTCCTTGTGAGTGTTTCCTGAGCCACGACCTCGGGAAGCAGTCGGGGTCGTCGCCGCCGTCGTCTTGGTAACTGCGTCCCCCCCGGCTTGTGATAAGGGATTACGTGTGTACTGTAAATACTCACCGGAGTGTGGGAAGGTGCCGTCCTGTTCCACATGAATACTCCAATGACTTGCATTACAGACGCTCAATTAAGCCTCATTTGGCTGCGGCTCCAGGGCAGGACCAGAATTAGGCTAGATTTCAAGGCCTGATAGATGTTTTTTTTATTATTCTGAGCAGCTTAGTGCAGTAGGGCCATTATGGCAGTTATGTCATTTGAATAAATGTTTCTATTAGGTAGCGTTTCCGATAGTGCTGCAGTTACAGACTTTCCAGTAATGTTTCTCTTCCTTTACAGATCTGTCAAACTGCTTGCTGTGGCAGTGTTCGCTCTGTTATGTTGATTTGTTAATTGCTATATCAGGAGGCTAATACAAAATGGACCCATTTGAATGGCCTCATATATAACCGTAATATGTTGACATTGTTTTACGACGCCCCCTCCCTCCCTCCCTCCCCGAAAAACAGCATATTTCTCTGTGTTTTTCCCAGGTCCTAATGCGGAGCTGTTGTACAGCATCGTGTCCGGTGACCCTCAGCGCCTGTTTGACATCACCAAGGCAGGCGTTCTGCAGACCAAGAAGCCCCTGGACAGAGAGACCCAGTCCTTCTACAACCTGGTGGTGACCGTCCAGGACATGGCTCTGGCCCCCATGCCTCGCTTCACCAGCACGGCCCAGGTCTCCATCATCCTGCTGGACGTCAACGACTGCCCGCCTGCCTTCACCTCCCAGAAGATGACGTTCATCCAGGAGAACACGCCGGTCGACACCGTGGTCTTCAAGGCCCAGGCTTCCGACTCCGACAGCGGCCCCAACAGCTACGTGGAATACTCGCTCCGAGGTCGCCACGGGAACAAGTTCAGCATCGGCACCATCGACGGGGATGTGAGGCTGGTGGGGGAACTGGACCGAGAGGAGCACTCCAACTACACCTTGACGGTGGTGGCCACGGATAAAGGGGAACCCCCTCTGTCCTCCACCATGGAGGTCACCATGGTGGTTCTGGACGTCAATGACAACACGCCCAGCTTCTCCCAGAACATCTACGATGTGGAGATCGAGGAGAACACTCTGACGGGCACGGACGTTCTCCAGGTGTTCGCCAGCGACGCCGACGAGGGGACCAACGGGCAGATCCGCTTCTCCGTGGCCGGAGGAAACGGCAACTCGGACTTCAGGATGGACTCGGTGACCGGGGTGATCTCGGTGGCCCGGAGGCTCGACCGGGAGGCGCGGGCGTCCTACTCGCTGGTGGTCCAGGCGGCCGACCGAGGGAGCAGCCCCAGACTGGACCGGGCCACCGTCAACATCGTGTTGCTGGACGTCAACGACTGTTCGCCCGTGTTCGAGCTGTCGCCTTACACCGTGAACATCCAGGAGAACCTGGGGAGTCTTCCCAGAAACGTTCTACAGGTCAGGGTTCCGGGTTTGAATCAGGGTCCTTCTAGACAAAGCCCAATTCATACAGCAGCAGCCCCAGGACTTGAAATGAGCTAATGGCTTAACCAAGTTTGTAGGAATATTAACCCAATAAGTACGTGTAGAGGATCCTTTTACAAAAACATCAAGCACGGTGGTCATGTTTTGCAAACTGCCTAAAAGAAATGTGCAATTGACATATGGTATTAAGGGGATGATATGTGAAACCACTTATTAGTACACCCTTATACATCTTTCTTAGAAAGAAAAAAAATAAGAAAATATTGGATCATACTCAGCCAAACTGCGTTGCAATAATGTTAGTCTTAAGCGCCATCATAACTAGATAAACCTTTAAAAAGTCTGGTTCCAATGATAGTAATAGGAATAGTCCAAGTTAAGCTTGTTCAGTCCGTAAACCTTCAAGGAAATGAGACTGCAGATGCAGTTGAACTGACTAATGAGACCTGTGGTGTAAGAGATGAACGCCCAGCCTATAGGGCTCAGGATGGAGGGGAGGGTGGGGTGCGCAGGAGTGGGGGGAGGGTGGGGTGCACAGGAGTGGCTACCAAAGAACAGCCCCAACATTACCCCCCTTGTTGTTTCTAAGAAAGCATCAGCGTCCAACTCGATCCTAGACCCCGGGTCGAAGTCATGCACCCTCCCGCCACGAACCGACCGTGTTTCTGTGTGTCCTCCTCGCCAGGTGGTTGCCAGGGACGACGACCAGGGCGCCAACGGCCAGCTGAGCTACATGCTGAGCGGCGGGAACGAGGACGGCTCCTTCAGCCTGTCGTCCAGCGGCCAGCTCAGCCTCATCCACACCCTGGACCGGGAGGTGTGGGGGAAGTACACCCTCCTGGTCACAGCCACTGACTCAGGTGAGGCTACTGGGGCCAGATGGCTGCGAGGCTCTGATGTGTTGAAATATTCCCTGTGTTTCAGTACCAGACGGTATTGAGATGGATGGGGACTGGTCTGTTTCAACACGCACCACTGCTCATATACAAACTCGTACCATATTTAGCATGCGCACCTTAATGTCTATCGTCCCCTATTCAAGACAGTATATATCTGGTGAAGTTACAGCTCTGTCAGTGAGACCATGTGTGTTTCATCATGGAGGAGACTGACCTTGGGAGAAAAAAAAAAAACACATTCAGGATTCTCGGCCTTCAGCAAAGTTGCAAAATTCGACCCCTAAAAGTAGCTTTTCTTGTCTGAAATGAACACGAATGTCAACACGCTGCGATTACAGTTTCACGCTGAGCTTCCATGTTTTCACTGAGAGACAGATTTCCCGGACTCTCCTGTCACTGAAAGAAGGATTGTGTTTTAGACTCATTCCCCGGAAACCTCACTTTGCATGTTTGAATGAACAGGGTCCTGTGTTTGTTTGGGCACAGAGCTATAGCTTGTTACACTCAGATAAAAAGGTTAACTTGTTATTCTTATAGAGGTCAGTTGAAGAGAATGCCTCTGTGTCCCTGTTCCAGCCTAATCACACACTAGCCTGGTTAAGTACAGGTTTTCCTTGGGATACTTTGGCAGGATGGGCATTGGTCGAAGGGCGGTTCTAGTTCATTCCTGGATGACCATGTGTTTTCTCTGTAATGATGGGGCTTCTGGACTGCGTAGCCTGCTGGTGAGATTGGTGACAATGGCGGAAGTGCTTTGAAAACCCCAAACTATGCCTGCTAGTCTTTATGAAGGGATTGAGCCCTACTGCTGTATCTAAAACCTTAAAACGTGCACGTTACATTTCGTTTTTATTTGTATTGTAAATCAAGTGTGCGGTTACCTTTGAATAGGTTAAAGAGGTTTTGTGGTAGTTGGAAGTTGTGATGGATTATTTGTAATGTCGGGATGTGGTGTTTTGATGGATTTATGAGGGTTAATAGCAGCTGTTGTGTTTAAGGTGCAGTTCTTTGGTTCATGAGAATGCCATTATTCAGAGGCTTGTCAGCTTAGTCTGTCAGCAAAGACCTGTCAGCAAATCCATAATATTATGACTTTTCTATTCCGGATTGTCCACTGAGCAGCCGTCTCCATAGCAAGCTTTTGTGTGGAATATCAAAATATGAAGGAAAAAATAACATAATTACCCAGCGAAAATGGCAGCGCTGCTTTTGAGAAACAGGAGGAAATGGTTATCTCATGAAGCCTCTGGCTCCATGTGTCAGAAGTGGACCAGGAAGACAGGATCTGAATCCATGGTCCTGCAGCCCATTTCCAACTGAAAACATCCAACACTGCCTAGCACAGTTCTTCCTGTGATACGTTTTGTTTTACACGTCAGTGCTTTGTGAATGTCACTTGGAATGTGAATTAGTACCAAACGGGACCACAACAGCGATCTAGGCTTAGAATACTGAAATGAATGAATGCTTAGACTAGGTCTAGCAAGTCTTGTTATTTTTTCAAATCGATCTCCTCGGTGAACTGTGTAAAGAATTCCACTTAGCGACTGTGCCTGAGCGAGCAGTTCCATCTCCCAGTTGTCTCCCATCCAGCTCGGCTTTTTAGACGGAAGCTGCTTTGTAACGGCCAGACTGAGTGGCGTTTCAGAGCCGCTCCGTCGAGCGAAGGCTGTCGTGAAGCGTCTGGAGCCCAGCGAGCCGTCCTGGCTCCGGGGAGCCGCGCCTGGCACCCACCTGGCCCCTGGATGTCTGCGCTGCCGTCCTGAAAATGTGGTCCGAATACAAGCAGTACAAAGGTGTTTTACAAGAAGGCTTGTTGAAGGGAAACTCGCAGATCAGCCCAGCGGAAAGTTATTGGCAGCGTTTCTGAGGCTCAGACTGGGACGGAGAGAGCGAGATAACCGGACTGCAAATAGAGCCAGTCTGGGCTAATAGCTGCGACCACATCTGGGATCAACTGCAGACTTATCTGATCTTCAGTTCGCTGCTCTGTCTAAGCAACAGCTACGCACGCCCCACCGCCGCACGCAACACACACACACACACACACACTAGGGTAAAATAACAACTGAGGCCAAACCTAAAGAAAGATGACCACACTAAGCATGTCGTGAAGCGTTGACTTTTATCAAGACGACATACGAAAAGTGGTTTCTGGCAGCGCCCACAACCACGTCATGCATAACGTATCGTGGATAGAAGAATGATACGAAGTGTATGAAATATAAACTATGTTCCCCCTCACTGCTCATATCCACCTCCATCCTGTCTCCCTCGCAGAGCTGAGGAAGAGAGCCCGGCGGTGGGGGGCCCCTGTGGTGAGATGGGCCCCAGGGGGGACATTGACATGCACCACATTTGGTCACATATATTAAAGAAGGAGCCCCCACAGTATATCCCCGTGCCCTGAGGCAGCAAGAACGCTCACACAGAATTCCTCCTGTGTCCCTGGTTTCCCAGAGGGCCTCAGGGTCTCCTCTCTGCCTTTTCAGGAGCCTAAACGGGCGCTTAGCAGATCAAGAATTTTAATGACCGTTCCCCTTTAAAAAAAGCTGGATCTTTTATGTTGCGTAATGGCTCTTGTGAATCCAGTCAGTGGACCCACCCACGTTTCTGGAAGATTCTCTGTACAAGATCACGGTTCCCTTGTGCTGATTCCGTCGGGAGGTTTCCATCCCTGTTGTGCGTCTTTTTAGACAAGCTGTCCGTCTCTCTCGAAAAAGGAGTCCGTGGGAAATATCCATCACCTTGTGGCTCAGGTCCTGTTCTTTTTCAAAGCTGCACAATCTGCTAAATGGAAAGTTTGGTTAATAAAGCCACCGATAAGCGGTGCAGGAGCTTAATCAGGGTCTCCCAGATCACTGGCCAGAGCTCGCCACTATAAATCTTTAATGGGGTCAGTTTCAGAAGTGTTCAGCCAGCTACAGTCTAGTGGCAACACAAGACCAAGCCAACTCCAATATCAGGTTCCTCAAATGAACTCTTAACAGACCTGTAACATTCTAGATCAACTCTTAAAAAGGGCCTCGCTAACAATGTGGTCAAGACATTTTTTCTTTTTCTTTATTCCCACCCCTCTCTTACCAGTCTTTTTCGGCCCGTGTAACAACTGCTGGAAGCGGGTGTTTGTGTAAATAGCCTTAGTATCTAATAAGAGATTTTAAGAGGTGGTGAGGTTTGGATGGTTAGTGCTTCGTGCCAGCCAAGGGATCTACACTTTCCAAGATGGAAGCTTAGTTAGGTCGTCGCAGTATCCCTGAGCACATATCTAACACGAGCAGTTCATATCAAATGAGCTATTTATTCAAAACCTTGCCTGCTAGTAGCCAAAATAGCAGAAAAATGTCAAATAATGAAAACGTTAAGGTCTATTTGCTAAAACTGAAACATATATGACACAACCAGCTCTTTAAAAAAAACTGTCATTTTCTCTCTTTTGCACTTAAAAAGTCATGTAAAACGCTGTTGTGTGTTTTTGGGTCTGTGCACTATGTGTTTTTCCAAACACTGGTGACAAGCTTTTGTTCCAGAATAGTTTCCATACAATTTGGGATCGGTCATTTAAGACTCCCGCAATAGGCAAATAGGTTCATAAAATCCCAGAATGTGCTCTGGAATACAAACGGCAGTAAAAATAATAATACGTCGAACCATTCAGACATGCCACGCCACGAATAACCGTAAATCCATATCCACCATTAAGAAACGATTTGATGACTGCTTCAGAGAGAGAGCGAGAGATCTGCGTTATTGGAAATACAGGTTATTTTCAGGGTGTGACCTGATGGCTTGGATGTAGAAGGGGAAGAGAGATATATCATTTTTCCTTCTCTCCCTCGTTAACTGTGAGAAAACGTCTGTTTACTTTTGTTGTATTTGGCGAACTGCACGAGGGAGCGTTCTCTCCCTACACCTCTTATCCCCTGGGCCATTCATGGGTGCTGGATGGAGCCGCATTAAAAGGAGCTTTGTTGCAAAGCAACAGGTTCTCAGAGGGAGAAAAATGTCGATTTCATTGCGATGGCGGCCAATTCACCCTGAGTAATGATGTGTTTTGTTTACGCTGTCCTCGAAAGAACACCATCCAGCCACAGTCCATAAACCGTAATTAACCGTTTAGCCTTAAGCTCCGGGCTACAGATGGGCTGTCTCGTAAATTTACACATTCATCCATCTTCTCTAAGTCAACCTGTCCCCGGCGCTTCCAACTTTAATGAAGCTCTCTGTTTGGACATCCCACCGCTGTTCTTACCCATCAAAACGGTCCCCTTGGTTCCTGCCGAGCCTGCCTAACACTGAACCCGTCAAGGCACAGATTATCCCTTGTGCTACCAACCCCCCCCCCCGCGCCCCCCAAAACCCAAACTAGGATTTGAGCTCGGATTAGAGGGAATAACCAGCCACCCCCCTCACAGCTTCTCTGGGTGGAGGTGCTGAATTCTTCCAAATAACTGTGACCCCCCCCCCCCCCGTGATGTTCTCTTGGTGGCATATGCCAGCAAATGGCAAGAGCAGGTAGTTTAACGTTAATTACATATGTATTTATACCCCCTCTGGTGCGGAAAGTATGGCCATGCCACCTTACTGGAAGCTAATGTGATTTGCCCACTGGTAATATACACTAATAAGGTGCTTAGACCCAGCCATATGTTATGTTTATGCCAGACAATGCATTCTGGGGAGGGCTTATGACCAGCTTACAGGGGAAACTGTCTGTGTGTATTTAAGATGGAGCAGTGGAGAGCAGATGGCCCCTGGTCCAGCGAGTCTTCTCAGAGCTTGTTATTTTGCACGCCGAAGCTCGGAGGTCATTCAGGGTTTGGTGCTCTCATTCGATCATCCCTCTCAAAACAAACGTTTCAGACACTCCACCGAAAGCTTGTAAATGGCGTGTAAACCGATAAAAATTCAACACTCGTTCTCACAACAATTCCGTCAGTCTGGCGGACTTATGGGTCGTTTTTTTGAATTGGGAGATATGAAGTTTGGGTCTCTGTGGCCCACTTTGTGTCGTGTGAAGAGTCTGGAGGGAGTCCCGATGTTTGAATTTGAAGTATCGCTTTTGCAGTGTGATTAAGATAGGGTCAGCCATACTTATGCTTGGTCGGTGCTTAAAGGGATTCGCTGTTGTGTCAGGTTTCTGTGTGAAATGACACCGTGCGACTACAGTTGCCTTTTTACCCCAAACAGCAACTTAGAACATAGACAGGGTTATCGGAATACCATCAGCCTGTTGAAGTATTCCCTCGGAAAGTACTGGAAAAACACGGAAAGACCGTCATTGGGACTTAGTCGGTGCTGAACATGCATGAGCACCGCTACAGCTCACGTACGTCTCCAGGGGCAACGCTTTAGGTCGGATACGAGGTTTTCTGGAGATTAAACGTTGTCTTTGTTGATTGAAAAAACACATTACTAAAACACAAACTACCAGTCCTCACGTACACGCTCACACACTTCACCATTTTTTAGGGCACATGACCAGACCTCAGTCTATTTACCTCAGTTCATATGCAAACGCCACTGTTGATTAAAGCCACAGTAAGGTGAATATTGACCGTGTAAAAGGGATGTCATCAGGAGAGAGAGAGGGGGCAATCATCAACTCACTGCAGTGTAATCCACAGACTCAGATTAACCTCTGAATAAGATTACACTCATGAACGTGCATCCCAGAACTGGTCCAGTACTAGTTGACGGCTCACTAACTAGGTGAAAACACTTAGCTTAGACCTGACTAGAGGAGTTTTTAAGAAAATGATGGATTTCAATGGTGATATTTCCGAAAGTAATGTGATTGTAACTCTGAGTGAGCAGTAGACCGTTAGATGGCTTTATTACCTTGGTTTCCTAAAGCCTGACTGAGACAAGAAGGCACTGGCAGAGCCAATGGTTAAAATACCGCCGCAGTTTCGCACAAACTCGGGAAAAAGGTTTAAAACACACGCAACTGCTGCTGAAGCACAGTGAAATATGGAATGTGTCTGGGAAGTGGTTTCCGCTGATGGAAACGACCGTTTCAATGACACGGTGGCCACCGCTTCTGTCTGTGCCCCACCGCTCTTCCCACCAGCCGCTCTCTCTCGCTCTGACAGCGTGAAATCATCTGTCACAAGGACGCTCCGACCCGACACATCCCCACGCTGCCAGACCTGCAGCAGGAATCCATGCCTGTCTCCCAGCGCTCGCTGCTGTGGATTACTAATAGCGGCACCATCTCCAGTTCTCCTCAGCTAAATCACCGACCTTGACACCAGACTAGAGTAGCAGGGCCAGATTCCAGGACAGAAGGTGAGGAGGAGCCACAGCCACAACGGCCAGGCAGACAGCATGCCATTGCGATGATATAAGCCCCCTGTGTATTCAGCTATGATAACATTATGGTAGTGGTGGATTATTAACGTGTTGGCAGTTAATCTGATAACGCAACATCCCTTGGCTATCAGTTTGTCTCGGTTATCAGTGGAGATAGCAGAGTCTGAGATGGTGGTATTAGTTAATGGCTGTAGGAGTGAAGAGAGAGGATGTTTTGAGTGTGGGCGTGCAGGGAGAATGCGGCATGGACCTTCTCAAAAGACCAGGTTTCACTAACGCCGCCCTGAAATCTTTCGTTCCGGCCGTAACTGCTTCTAACAACTGCCTTTTACACACATTTGCATAGCTGCTAAGATATTGTGTTCCCGGGACATCTATATCTGTCAGCCCACACAATGTAACTAGATAGATCCAAACTATTTACACGTATGACAGCAGGTCGACCAGGCAGCTGCTGGTGGTAATGGGATCCGATTTTCCCCCAGGAGACGGGGAGACGGCCTCCCGAGCGCAGGAGCGTGGTGCTGGGGGAGCCAAACACCCCGAAAGATGTGAAAAATGCCTCGTTTGAACCCCCCCAGCCTGTCAACAGCAGTGGGTTCAGCCCAGGTTCAGGGCCAGGGTGAGCAGGCTTGCTGCGGCTGCTGGTGTTTATGGATGGATGCAGGGTTTCCTTAAGGCTTAATGGGGATTATCCAGGGTCACCGTGTCTGTCTCTCAGCGCCCAACCCTGCTGGGATGAAGGTGGAGTCCCTGGCATGAGGTCAGGGGTCACGCAAGTGCACGCTTCTTCGAGATGGGTCGGGGTCACGGAGGTGTGCAAGGCCAACTCCTCACTCGCACCTCTGGTAAATAGGTTGTGACATCACATCCTGCCTGAAAAGTGAAATGCCAGGAATGGTGCCAGAATGTGTTTGGTGAAGAAACTGGAAAAAAATGTGTTTCTCCAAACTCATTAGCTTCTGAATGCCACTGAAATGTTATGACAGGCCACTAACAGAAAGAGCTGACCAGGTCTGGCTTCCCAAAACAAGAACATTCAACACAAATATTTTTTAAGTAATTCACTTCTCAACAGTGAGGAGGCCAGTCAGGCTCAATCATCATTCCAAAGCATTTGGATCGTTGCGCTCAATAAAGTTAGCTGGTACCAACCTTGGGCCATTTTTCAAATGAAGCATTTTGGCCACGGTTAAGCTTAATTGTTGGGCTCGACAATCGTGTGTGCTTCAACGAGCTAATTAGTCTAAGAGACAAAGCCAATTGGCTTTGAAGCCCACTTAACTGTGTAGCCAGTACATATACGACACAACACGGCTCCAAAGCTCTTAGGACTTGTTGTCTACGAACAAGAGCCTGACCGAGGACAGAGGCTCACAGCTCACTCACGTAAACTGATAGAGACACTCTCCTGGCAGAGATTGATCCTTAATTAAGAGGATCACTCCTCCAGTCCTGGCATTTCTAATCTGCTTCCATGGCAACCCCGTATGATGACTCAGGCGGCCTCCTCACGTTGGACTGGCCGGTGACCATGAGGAGACTGTGTGGACGTGCCTCCCGTACGCACCTCGCTACGATCGCTGACTAGACAGGCGGTCCATGCACGTAATCACCTAATCCTGAATTATTTGTCCAGTTGTGGACAGGATTGTTACTGAAATAGCCTGTAGTGTTTTGACTGCCCGAATGAACTCTTAAAAAAGACTGTGTGACAGAGAAACTGAATAGGAGAACACTGACAGAACTGGATTATTGCTTGTATCAAACAGAAGAAAACTTTGTAATTGACATTATAGAATTATGGACACCTTAATATGATATCATATATGAAATAAACATTCCAACAAATGCATTTCTGGAGTAAAAAAGAATGCAATGCATGACTCAAGTCGTTGATTCGCAGCCTGAATATAGTTCGTGTTTTTTGGCATCTTTGGGTTTATGAAAAATAGATGTTTTTCCGTGTTCTGGTGCTGTTCACCTGGAATGTGGCTGTGTTTGTTCATTTGGAAGTGTGTTAAGTGTATTTATGCTGACGTATAACACACCAAGGACAGGAGCAGCTTTAACCAGGAAAAACAGGAAACATAATATTCAGACCAACTATCAAATATTAGTTTAAAAGTTACTCAGGCATTTATATGTGTATTTTAAAAACAACTTTTAAGTTCATGGGCAGCTGGAGTTGGGCCATTTAGAATGCTGTCTTAAGATTTAAAAAACGACTAAAGTCTGGTGCTGTTCCTGAAAATCCCATTAGCTAAATGTAAGTCTTTCCAGCGAGCACTAATCCCTTTGTCATCCATACGAGCAGATGATTGTTGGTTACTGTATCTGCTGAGCTTACAGACACATTCTTTTAATTACCTTGATCTTTCCAAACCAAAAAGAGGCTCTCTTGGCGCTGAAAGGGACTTTATCAGATCCTCTTTCTTAGTTCAGTTCTCCGGCATGTTCTTCTCTGTTTTGATGATGCCCATCTCCAGAGAGAACAAGAGAGATAATCCTCAGACACTCCCCAGATATTTCATATTAATATCCCACTGAAAGAGAGTCCAAGCACCTGATGTTTCTGACAGCTGAACAAACAAGCCAGAAAACTGTAGATTCTTTGGGTAACTCTCGACATTAAATGTGCCATCGAAAAGGAGCTTAGTTAAGGGCGGTGAAGGGGAGCAGATGTTTGAAACGTCGGGGTTTTTCTGTGTCGCAGTTGGTTTTCATCTGTTATTGATTAAAATCTTCCCTCAGGGCTCAGAAGGCCTTGTTCCGTCACTCGCTCTGATAAAAAAAAAAAAAAACGAAAACGGTTAGATTTTCGCTGAAAATAGCATTTCTGTTCTCTCGAATTCCAAAGACACTTCCCTGTGTGTTGCATATCCTAAAATAGATACCTGAGAACCCAGATAAAAATCCACACCATCCCAAGACCTCAGGAAGGGCAAACAGCAGATTGTATTACAGAGTTATTGAACCCTTTTCATGCGATTTGTGCTTTGTGTTGATGTGGCTAGAGATGCAGGAATACATTCAGGGTCAGTGTGTTTGAGTCCTCACAAGAATATGAATGACTTCAATATGCATTTCACTGCAAATAATAAACCATTGCCAATACATCATGACATAACCCCCCCATCCAAAAAAGAGAAAACTGAACACAAATGATTCATCTACTACTGTAAAACTGGTGAGCTGCCATTCTGTAATCTTCGTCCACCGTCGTGATGTAACATCTGTTATAAGATGGTTTCTGTGGCCTTTTCCAGGTTCTCCTCCCCTCAGTGGATCCGGCACGGTCACAGTCCTGGTGGACGACGTCAACGACAACGTCCCCGTTTTCCCCTCGTCCTCCTTCCACACCACCGTCCCCGAGGACGCCCCGACCGGCACCGACGTGCTGCTGGTGGACAGCTCCGACGCAGACGTGGGCCTCAACGGCGTCATCAGGTACGCATCCATGGAGTAACGATCAGTCATGTGACAGGTGTCAGGTGACCAGGTACAGTCAAGCCACACAGCACAGTCATGTGACTCAGTGTAATAAGGTACAGTCCAGACGTTAGACACCCCCTCCATCTTCCCTCCACCAGGAAACCCCAGGGGAGCTCTGGGCCTCTGAAGTTAGATGTTTGACTCATATCTGACCCCTGCCTGCCCTCTGTGGGGACCAAGACGTGGGGCGGGCGGGGGGGGTGGGGTGGGCACAGACTCTCCTTTCCCAAAACATGATAATGAGGATGTTAATTGCGTATGGCAGAACTAGTAGCGCCCATCAGGGGTCCGCTAGCTTGGGAGCACTAATGGAGAGCAGAGCCGGTTTGCCGTCGGTTATTCGTTTCGATTCTCACAGCCCGTTAAATTAGGCCTTTAACTACTGTTTCGCCTCTGTGTTCCGACCCCGATCGCCTCTCTATGGCGTTGTTGTTGTTGTCACAAAAGGTCTATGTTCCGTCTCTGTTCACACTTTGTTCGGTAATTTGTCGCCGCTTTAGGGAAAGGAACAACGCCACCCCCCCCCCCGTCCCCGCCCACCCCCGCCCCCGCCCACCCCCCTCCCCCCAAAAAGGCCCTTTTGCGCTGATGTGTGCATGCATGTGTGTCACTGGACATTTGTGTCCGAGCTTTACTGGAAACTTGTGAGAAGTAGAGTGAAACGCGATCCTTCTTGAAAAACCAGAAATGTATGTGTCTCTGATCAGAGAGAGCGTTGGGGGGCCTCCAGTGATAGTCTTCTGCTGAGGCCTCCTGTGATAGTCTTCTGCTGAGGCCTCCAGCAGACTCTGAAGGATGGATAATGAGTCCATCTCCAAAGAATTTTAAGATGGATGCCTTTCAAAGTCTCCATGACTGATGATACGGATATGAGCGAAAAATAAATGTGTACCACAACAAGGTTATGAAGTAATGTTACACTTGTGTGTCCTTCTCATGAAACGTAAAGCCTCTTTCAAGCTTGAAACAGTGCCCTCCAAAGGATTATGTTGGCAACACTGACAAATGACTTCCAAACCAGGCACTGTCGTGTAAAATACCACAACCTTTCTGTAACCCGTCTTTTTGGCTGATGTGGATCATACAAAATGTTATTCTGTTGCTGGAGTTTCCGCCAATACATAATTAACCATGCAGTTTTATAAATATAGAATAGATTTGATTTCTGTGTGTATATGTAACTATAATGATTCACATCCACCAGACTTGGTGCTACATGTTACTTCATGTTACATGTTACTACGGTGCTACATGACATCACTAGATTAATTTTAGATTTAATATTTAACTGCATTGACTCTGTGTATAGTTTATGTGTATAGTTTACAGTGTAACTACGTTCATCTCCTCTATGATTCCCTGACATTTCCTATCATTTCCCCACCCAGTTACAGCCTGACAGGAGGCAGTGGCCAGTTCTCAATCAACCCTGCCACAGGCCAGATCATCACCAGCTCAGCCCTGGACCGTGAAGTGAGAGCCAGCTACCAGCTCCTGGTGGTGGCCTTGGACGGAGGACAGCCTCTGGGGCTGTCCAGCTCCGCCACCGTGTCGGTGGTCGTGACAGACGTCAACGACAACCCCCCTCGCTTCCACCACCACCCCTACGTCACACACATCCCAGCCTCCACCTCAGCAGGTGAGACTTCAGGAGTGACTGTCTCCTTCCTTCCTCCTGTCCTGTTTGCTTTCCTACAGGTACCCTACTGCCCATTAGAGATGCATGCCTTATAATTGTAACTTGTTTGGCTGAATGCTCTAATGGCTCTTCCCTTTGGCACTTGTTTGGTTTCTCACGATGTATGTTTCATAATCTATAACCCCGCTATGTTTCGGGACTATCACATTGCTATGATCCGTGACCGATGTTCTTTGTAAAGCTCTTTCTTGGAAGGAGCTTTGGATAAAACTGTCTGCTGAATGAATACATGTAAATGTCATGTAAGGTCTTCTGAGTAAATACACTACTATACAATAAAGTTTAGAAAGTCGAGTGTTTCGCTGTGTGACATCTTTTGTTTTATGTCTCGCATCTCCAGGCTCCTTGGTGTTTGCCGTGACCGTGACAGACGAGGACGCAGGCTCCAACGCCCAGCTCCACTACTCCCTGACGGGTCGCAACGCCGAGCGCTTTAAGATCGACCCCATCCGAGGCGCCATCACCGCCAATGAGAAACTCACCGGGAGTTCAGAGGTCACCCTCACCGTCCGGGTTAAAGATGGCGGGACCAACCCCAAAACGGACACCACCACCGTGACCGTTCGCTTCGTGACTGGGGGGGACTTCCCCGTCATCAAGATGAAGGCCACCGCCTTCACCTTCCCAGAGAACCAGCGCACCAACACCGTCGTTACCACGGTGACGGGCTCATCCACACGGGGCGGGTCGCTGTCCTACTACATCGCCAGCGGCAACCTGGATAACTCCTTTCACATCGACCAGCTGACCGGAGAGCTGTCAATCAAGCATTCCCTGGATTACGAACAGATCCAGAAGTACGTCCTCTGGATCGAGGCCAGGGACCAAGGGTTCCCCCCTTACTCTGCGTATGAGAAGGTGGAGATAACGGTGACGGATGTGAACGACAACCACCCGGTGTTCGACCGCGAGCCGTTCCGCGCGGAGATCCTGGAGAACCTGTCGCCTCAGCGGGTTCTCCTGGTGACGGCCGTGGATCAGGACAGCGGCCCCAGCGGCCAGCTGGAGTACGCCATCGTCGACGGCAACAAGGAGAACAGCTTCAGCATCAACCGGGCGACCGGGGAGATCAGGACGACCCGTCCCTTAGACAGGGAGAAGGTCGCTCAGTACGCGCTGAAGGTCAAAGCCACGGACCAGGGTTCCTCTCCCAAGACCACGACCGTGAAGGTCATCATCAACGTGCTGGACGTTAACGATAACGCGCCGAGGTTCTCCAAGATCTTCAGCGCCACTGTTCCAGAGAACGCTCCGGTGGGGTACACCGTTGCCAGGGTTACCACCACGGACGAAGACGCGGGAGCTAACGCCGTCAGCCACTACTCGATCTCCGACGCCAGTCTCCCTTTCCAGATCAACCCCAAAACAGGAGACATAACCATCAGTCGGTCACTGAATAGAGAAGACACAGATCATTACATCGCCAAAGTCTCTGCTCATGATTCTGGCTGGACGGTTAGCACTGATGTCACGATCTTTGTGACGGATGTAAACGATAATGCTCCTCGGTTCAGTCGACCATCTTACTACCTGGACTACCCTGAGCTCACAGAGATAGGGTCGCTGGTCACCCAAGTGACCGCAACAGACCCAGATAAAGGATTCAACGGCAAGATATTCTATTTCATCAGATCCCAGTCGGAATATTTCCGAATCAACTCGAGCTCTGGAGAAATCTTCGTCAAGCAGCAGCTCAAGTACCAAAACTCGACCGGCGCTGTAAGCGTCAACATCAACCGCCACAGTTTTATTGTCACTGCATCAGACCGTGGAACGAGCCCCCTGATGAGCGAGACCACGGTTATTGTAAACATCGTCGACAGCAACGACAATCCCCCTGAATTTGAATCCTCCGCTTACTTCACCCCTGTCACCAAGAGCGTCAAGGTGGGCACAAAACTCATCCGAGTGGTTGCTCACGACGACAAAGACTTCGGTCTGAACTCTGAAATAGAATATGTCATATCTGGAGGAAACAGCTCCAGCAAGTTCAAGCTGGATAAGCAGAGCGGATGGGTTACAGTAGCCTCCTCCCTCACCTCAGATATTAATAAAGTCTTCAGCATCGATGTCACAGCCAGAGACAAAGGGAACCCTCCTCTGTGGGCTAAAACCGCGGTGCGGGTAGCCGTGACCGAGGAGAACCACCACACACCAGAGTTCTCTCAAAGCCAAGTCACTGCCACCATTCCGGAAAGCCTTGCTGTCGGAACTGCCATCCGAACTCTGTCGGCACGAGACAAAGACAAAGACATGAATGGCATCATCACCTATAACATAACCTCAGGCAACGACAAGGAGCTGTTTGCTGTCAACAGAAAAACCGGGGTTTTAACCTTGGCCCATAGTTTGGACTTTGAGGAGAAGCAACGTCACGACCTCCGAGTGTCCGCCACCGATGGAGGCTGGATCTCCAAGACCAGCTATGTCACCGTCACCATCCACGTCACGGACGTCAATGACAACCCGCCCGTCTTCCACCCGGATGAGTACTTCCCAGTCGTGCAGGAGAACGTCCCGAGTGGAACCACCGTGGTCAAGATGAACGCCACCGACCGAGACTCGGGGGCCAACGCCGTCATGGCTTACGTGATTCAGTCTTCCGACAGCGACCTCTTCGTCATCGATCCGAACACGGGCGTCATCACCACCCAGGGCTTCCTAGACTACGAAGCCAAGCAGGTGTACCACCTCACGGTAAAAGCCTTCAACGTCCCGGACGAGGAACGATGCAGCTTCGCTAACGTCAACATCAGACTGAAGGGAGCCAACGAATACGTTCCTCGTTTCGTCTCCAAGCAGTACTACTTCGAAGTGTCCGAGGCCGCTCCAAGAGGTAGGGTGGTCGGAGAGGTGTTTGCCAGCGACCGTGATCAAGGAGACGATGGTCTGGTTTACTATCTCATTTTTGGGAGGAGCAGAAAGAAAGGCTTTGGCATCAACAGAAAGACAGGTCAGATTTACGTGACAGGCCCCCTGGACCGTGAGAAGGAGGAAAAGATTTCGCTGAAAGTCCTGGCGAAGAACGCTGGAAGTATCCGTGGAGCGGATATCGACGAGGTGTTTGTAAACATCACCATCCTAGATGCTAACGATCCTCCCGTGTTTACCCAGGAGCTTTACGACGTCCAGGTCAGTGAGGGCCTCTCCGCTGGGGGTCTGGTCACCTTCGTCAGCGCTGATGACTCTGACTCTGTCCCCAGCTGGAGCAGGTTCTCCTATTCCATAGCCAGCGATTCTGCGAAAAAGATTTTCACCATCAACCCACAAACAGGCCAAGTATCCATCGCCGCCGAGCTGGACAGGGAAACAACACCTGTGTATAACCTGACTGTGCTGGCTGTGGACACTGGTTCCCCTGCTGCTACTGGCAGTGCCACTTTGATCGTGAGCTTGGAAGACATCAACGACAACGGTCCGACTCTCACGTCGGTCAGCGCGGAGGTCATGGAGAACCAGCGAGCTGGAGTAACAGTCACGACTCTCTCAGCCACCGATCCAGATCTGCCACCCAACCAGGGCCCTTTCTCCTACAGCCTCCTCAACACAGGCTCAGCCACCAGCTACTTCAGTCTCAGCCACGCTGGGCTCCTGACCACCAGCCGGGAGATCGACAGAGAGCAGATCAGCGATTTCTACCTCTCGGTGGTGATCAAAGACTCTGGCATCCCTCAGATGTCTTCCACCGGGACCGTCCACGTCAAGGTGAACGATCAGAACGACAATCCCTCAGAACCGAGGTCTGTGGAGATCTACGTCCACTATTTTGGGAACACGTTCCCCGGAGGTTCTCTAGGGGTTGTGAAGCCCCAGGATCCAGACATCGAAGACTCCTTCCACTGCTCCATGGCTCCTGCCGCCCCTAGCCTGTTCAGCATCCCCACCGGTTCCTGCGACCTCACCTCCAAGGCCCGCTCAGCTGATGGGACGTTTGAGCTAACCGTCCGTAGCAGCGACGGCGTCCACGGTACCGTCAGCAACACGGTCCGCGTCCTCTTCACCGGGTTCACCAACGCCACGGTGGACAACAGCATACTCATCCGCCTCCAGACCCCGGGGGTCCAGAACTTCCTCACGAATCACTACCTCAGCTTCCTGCGAATCGCCAACTCCCAGCTGGCCGGGCTGGGCACGGGGGTCCTCCTCTACGGAGCTTTTGAGATGAACAACGACACTTTCCTGATGGCCGCTGTGAAGCGGGGCCACGGGCAGTACGTGAATCCCAGCGGCGTGGCCACCTTCTTCCAGAGCATCAAGGACATCCTGCATCGACAGAGTGGCGTGCGGATAGACTCAGTGGACCATGACCCCTGCACCCGCAACCCCTGCCAGAACGGAGGCTCCTGCAAGCGCCGCCTCAGCGTGGCCCCCGACATGAAGATCGAAGAGAGCGTCCCGGTCATTCTGGTGTCCAACCACCCTCTCCAGCCTTACGCCTGCCACTGTCGGCCGGGATACTCAGGGGCTCTGTGCGAGACGGATATAGACGAGTGTCTGCCGTCGCCCTGCCACAATGGCGGCACCTGCCACAACTTGGTGGGAGGCTTCTCCTGCTCCTGTCCTGATGGCTTCACCGGCATGGCCTGCGAGAGGGACGTCAACGAGTGCCTCTCCAATCCCTGCAAGAACGGGGCGCTGTGCCAGAACTTCCCCGGTGGCTTCAACTGCCTCTGCAAATCCGGCTTTGCAGGTACTGCACATCGCCACAGGAGTCATTTCCATTTTATGAGCACGAAAAAGCACAGATGTTCGTCTAGGCTCAAGTGTGTACACGTTGCACATAACTTCCCCGGATTTGAATCCAAGTCAAATATTTTCTTCTGAATGATAAAGTAACTGTGGCATATACGGATTTCACTGCCAAACAAGGTCAGTTTTTTAGAAACTAGTTGAGCGGGGGAATTGTTTTTGATGCGTATCGGCCTGCCTTGTTTACTTTAATAAGAACGATGATGCGCAACCGTGTGGTCGGAGCCTTGGTGGAGGCACCACACACAGTTCATATATCCCCCGCACGCCCCTCTCTCTCTTTCTCTGCTCGAGGGGAGCTGTGCTAACAAGCATCTCGCTCTGTCTCTGGGCTCACTTATTAAGGCCTGAAGTTTGTGTGTCAATCACTTTTTAATGGAGTATCATTTGAACAGTGAGAAACCGAAACTTTGGCTGCATTAAGGTATTGTGAAGTAAATTACGTTTGTCTTGGAGGGGGACTGCTGGAGATGATGGTATGAATAATACTTAAATATTACTGTTCATATGAAAGCAGGGCCTACGAAGAACCATTAATGAAAACATTTGTCTGAATCATGTCTGTTTGGCCAGCTGTGGATTGAGCCTCTGAAAGACCTTTCTAAATGGGCTCAGAGCAGACTCTTTGCCTTAACCCAAGTGATTATTGTTCTTTTTTTATTAAGACTATAACAAATGACCGGTAACCTATGCGTTTCATCATGATGAATGACCCTTCTGTTAAATTGCACCTATTGACTTACAGTAGTTTGCCTGCCCCTACTGTGAACTCCCCACTTTGCCTGGTCAAAGCGAAATAATTCATCTCCATTAAGCTATTTGTCTTGTGTTGCAGTAGCCCGAGCCTATAAAAACAGCGTAGAGCAGGTCACTGTCAGTCCCCATTCACACCCCACCTTATATATTGTCCTCGTTGACTTCTGTACCGGCCTTGTGTCAGCGATGACTGCTGGTTGGCCAGTTTTCATAATCAGCATGCCTCTTTGCGGCCCCGGCGACCAATGAAGATGCTTCAGTGGCGAGAGCTCACGGATCGTTACACACTTGTATACGTTTTCACCCGCGTGTGTCGACTTTCCAAACCTCGCATGTTATTTTACAAGGTGCGAGCGCTCCTTTTTGTTTTCGTAACGTTGTGGGGTGATGAAACGTCTCTGTGAAGGTGGTTGAAGGGGAAAGACCTTCTGCATGATCCCGTGTGTCCCCCCCCCACCCCCCCACCCCACCCCTCCCATCACCCCCCTGTCACCCACATTCATTTTAATGTTGTGTTGTTTTGTGAACCCAGGCAAAACGTGTGACTCCCTCATCAATCACTGTGAGTGTAACCCCTGTTTTAATGGCGGGTCCTGCCAGAACAGAGTGGATGGATATTACTGTCATTGTCTGTTTGGTGAGTAATTATCAGACAGAATGTTCTGGGTGCTTGTAGGTAGATGACTAGTTCATGAATTGTCGTCGTTACGTGTCAATTCCTGTTTTCACAAGTGTCTTGTCTCCATGTGTTCTGTTTTATGTTTATTTCTGTCCTTACTACACACACAAACACACACACACACACACAGTATTCCAATACCACAACTGGTGTGTAGATGCAAGGTGCATCTGTAAATGTAAGGTTTCAGAAGCCATTATTTTGATTCATCTCTTGTCTCTCCTCAGGTGTTTTCGGGAAACACTGTGAGCTGAACAGTTACGGGTTTGAGGATCTCTCCTACATGGAGTTTCCCAGTCTGGACCCCAACAACAACTACATCTACATCAAGTTTGCTACCCTGAAGAGCAACTCTCTTCTCATGTACACCCACGACAACCAGACCGGAGACAAGGCTGAGTTCCTGGCTCTGGAAATCTTTGAGGGCCGAATGCGTTTCTCCTTTAACTTGGGAAGTGGGACCTATAAACTAATGACCATGATAAAGGTCTCCGATGGACAGTTCCACACGGTCATTGCGAGGAGAGCTGGAATGGTAAGTTGAGATGTGATGACATTGGCCTCCAAAAATGGCTTCTTCACCAAAAGCTGTTGTGTTTGTCTTCTTATGTGCTTGGAAAGTGGAGATCCTTAATGGTTTTATTGGTAGAGGGTTACAAAGCATTGGGAGACATTTGAAAGTCGCCCTATGTCCATAGAGAACTTGTTTTATATTTTCAAAAGAAGTTATGACTCCTGGGTTTTATAGACGAATGCTGCGTCCAAATTTGGCTTCATATTCCTTTCGCTCCATCAGATGATAATTAAACTGCCCACACACTGCTCGTTCTACTTACGGCTTTCATAGTTTGTAATTATATTTGATTGCTTGTTGTGATTTACAATGTAGGCCTCCAGAATAGCTTTCTAAAGTTGAAATCCTGTTCTCAGAATCAGAAGAGATTTTCCTTTTGCCGGTTTTACACTGGTTTTGGGAAGAAGAAGGGAAAAAAACACAGCTTCCCCTGTCAGGTTTTATAACAGAGGTCTCCTGCCGGACTTCAAATCTGTCATATCGGACCGTGCTTTGGGATTTCATAGGAAACTGGTAAAATCGTTAAATTGTCAGCTTTGAGATAGTGCAGAGTGACTCGGATGGAAAGCTACACAACACGCAGTGAGAAATGCATTCTACCCTCGTCCTGCCCCCAGATAGCATGTGCAGGTTGAGGAACGAGCTGGTTGGGAGTTACCAGGGGAACGAGGTCAGAGCTCGCATGCGTCTCGCTCCAAGTGCCTACTCCCTCAGGTGGTGTAAAGTGAACCTGATCACTGCTGTTTGGAGAAGGCGATATGGGTTATTTCAGTGGTCGTGTGAAAACCTTTTTTTTTCTTTCTTTCTTTTCGGGTTCCTGAACTTGGATTTTGAGCAGATGTCTTAACCAGACCAGAGCCACCTCAGTCCCTGCTGCTACGCTGGGCCCAGCACAGAGAGAGAAATGGGCTCCTGGGGGGGGGTTAGCTGGATAAGTGTGTGTACCATGTAGGCTGAGGCCTTACCACTGGTACCCAGGTTCAAATCCCTCCCTACGCCTTTCCTGTCACACTTCCCTTCAAACAATCGAATAAAGAATGAACCAGTCAAATACAAAATATATTAAAGAATACTAAGATATAGTTTGCTGGAAGTTGACCATTGGCACAACATGACTACAGCCACTGCCCCTTTTATTACTGTGTTCTCTGAAACCTTTCTTTTGAAGTGACCACAGGTATTTATCAGGCTTCATCTTTGTCACATTGTTATAGTGGTGATAGGAAAACCTAGACTAAACGCTTGTTGGTCTCATTGTTCTGAACTGTGTGTGTTTTAGGACCCACATAAATGTTTAACTACAGAGACTACACCCTTAGTTTCACTCTGCTGGGTTTGTTAAAGTGAGCTTGGTTCAGAATCCGAATCAAAACTGATTCTGAATCTGATTCTGAACCGAACGTCTCTGTTAAGGGTCAAGCTAGCCGGGCGCTTTTCATCCCAGCCTTCCCTCTCCTCAGCCCGTCTTTCCTTGGCCTGTGACGCACGCTTGATTTATACAACCAACAAATCATCCACTGAGATGTTATCATTACACTCGTAGTCTTTTAGTTCACCCTGCCTGGGAGTTGAGATGTGGTCAACTCTGATCCTTGATCTCCTGCTATGTGTTCTTGGTGTGCCTTTTCTATGGTAATGCTAGTCTTTAACCAGAGGATTGGTGTCAGGCCACCCTGACCGAGGTGTTGCTCATGTCTCTCTGTGTTTCTCCTCTTCCCAAGACGTCGACAGAACACAAACTAAGCTTATGGGTGCGTTAGTCACGCTTGATTTTCATCTCTGAGATTGTTTCCTGAAACAAGTCTGTCTGTAGGCCATTATGTGAGATGTACACACTGTATACATCTTGTGTGTCTGGTGTGCCTGATAGGGTGCGCGGTGAGTATTTGTGAGTGTGTGGCGGTGTGCGTCATAGCGTGGCTGGTGTGTTGTTGTGTGTGTAGCCGTGGTTTGAAAGCAGCAGCTTTGATCTGACGACCAGGCATTAATAACGTGCCCATATGGGCCATGATGAAGAGCGACACAGGCACAAGACAAATGACTGCTTCCACTTTCTGTTGTTCTCGCTCATAAACCGCCGAGCTCTGCTCGTAATCGGTGCATGAGTGTGTGCGCGCTAATGTGGCTGTATGTGTGTGTTTTCTCTTGTGTGTGTTTAGTTTATGAAGAGACGGACAAAACACTTTCTTCAACAGTATACCTGCACATGTGTGTGTGTGTGTGTGTGTGTATGTGTGTGTATGTGTGTATGTGAATCCTCCAGTGTATTTTGAACTGTCTGTCAGTGTTTGTGGTGCAGCTGAGTCAGATGTCCCTGTGTCCCCCCCCCCAGGCTGCCTCCCTCACCATAGACCTCTGTGGAGAGGACCAGGAGCCAGGATACTGCGCTGTCAGCAATGTGGCCGTGCACACAGACTGGTGAGAGCCCTGCGCCGCCGCCTCAACACACACCAGAGAAGAAGAGAGGGGGAGTCAGGTGGCTCAGCGGGTTAGGGAGTCAGGCTAGTAATCTGAAGGTTCCCGGGTTTGAAATCCCGTCTCTGCCGACATGACACTGTGTCCTTAGGCAAAGGCACGTCACCCTACTTGTGTATGGGGGGGGAGGGATGTCTCTGCACTTGCTGTAAATCACTCTGCTAAATGACTGAATGTGAGTGAGGAGGAGAGAAGACGCTGGGGCCAGATTGAGATTGATCAGGATTCAACACAGAATGATCAGGGTTATATACACACGCTAACTGGGTCCAGCTTCAGCAGTGGATTAGTAACAGTCGGCTGAAGGAAGACACGGTAAGCAGATGTTGATAGCGATGTGCTCTACACTCCAGCACTGTGCGGTCAGCATGTGGCCGGACACACTTTGAAGATATGAAGTTAGATATGACATAAACACCGTGAGGCTCGAGCTTCAGCGCTGGATCAGTTATGTTCTTCCCTGACGAGAGCGTGACAAGCCAAACATACAGATCCATTCAATACCGGTTTGAAATATCTCAGTAGCTTACACTTTGAACGAATGAAAGATATGCCCAATTTAGGTTAAGCCACGGTCTATTATAAATCCAAGCGTACGTTTAAACATACAGGGAATGAGCCAAGCACTGCAGGCTAAATGAAACACAGTGACCAGATGTTAATGGTGAAGAATGTTATATACAGTAATGGGGCCTGATAAAAATGTGGTACTTTGAAGTTTTTTTCTTCTCTTGTAGATCAGCTATGTTTAGTCTTGGGGTTTAAGGTACATAGCTGAGCACAAGAGTTACAGAGAAGCCCCTGGAGAGAGTGTGTGTGAGAGCGTGTGTTTGAGTGTGTGTGTGAGAGTGTGTGTTTGAGTGTGTGTGTGTGTGAGAGTGTGTGTTTGAGTGTGTGTGTGAGAGTGTGTGTTTGAGTGTGTGTGTGAGAGCATGTGTGTGTGTGTGTATGTGTGCTCATGCTCCAGTGTGTGTGCTCATGCTCCAGCGTGTGTGCTCATACTCCTGTGTGTGTGTGTGTGTGTGTGTGTGCGCGCAGGATCCTGGATGTGCAGCCTAACAGGGTGTCGGTGGGCGGGGTGCGCTCCATCGAGCCCCTGCTGCACCGGCGGGGTCAGGTGGCCACGCATGACTTTGTGGGCTGCATCATGGAGCTGGCGGTGAACGGGCGGCCGCTGGAGCCCAGCCAGGCGCTCGCATCCCGAGGAATACTGGACAGGTCTGGCCCCTGCTCGCTCGCTCTCTCTCTCTCTCTCTCTCTCTCTCTCTCTGGTCAGGTCTGGCCCCTGCTCGCTCTCTCTCTCTCTCTCTCTCTCTCTCTGGTCAGGTCTGGCCCCTGCTCGCTCTCTCTCTCTCTCTCTCTCTGGTCAGGTCTGGCCCCTGCTCGCTCTCTCTCTCTCTCTCTCTCTGGTCAGGTCTGGCCCATGCTCTCTCTCTCTCTCTCTCTCTCTCTCTCTCTCTCTCTGGACAGATCGGGCCTATGCTCATGCTCTCTCTTTCTGTCTCTCTCTCTCTCTCTCTCTCTTTCTATCTCTGTCTGTCTGTCTGTCAGCCAACCCCCCCCACCCCCCCCCCCCTCACTACTCCAAACCTCATTTGATCTCTGTGCCTGGCCCTCCTCCCCTCCTCCACCACCACCTCATCCCTCTCTCTGTCTCTCTGCCAGCTCCCCCATCCACTCCCCTCCAAACCTCACTGTGTCCCTTTCCAACCGGCCCCCTGCAATCCTTCAGTCTGCTCCTCTCCCCCCCTGCCCCCCTCGCCCCCCCCTCTCTCCCTGCAGGGTGTCTGTTCATCATCTCACTGCTCTCCACAACTCCACAACAAGACAAGGCCCGTTTTTACATAAATAGATTTTCTGGGATGCAGACACCCAGAATGTCAGAGATCTTTTTTCTGTTATTCTTTGGTCCCTGAGAGATGCCAATGAAGGATCCTTTAATATGCTAATTCCTGGGTTCGGGGTCTATTATGGGGTTTGTATCGCCGGGGAATGTCGTCTTCGGGGGTCCTTTTGAGGACCACAGCTGTCCTCTACAGAGCCTGACTGTCTGTCTGTCTATGTTTCTGTCTGTCTGACGAACTATCTTTGTCTGCCTGTCTGACAATGTCTATCTGTACGACCGTCTCTGTCTGTCTGTGTCTGTTTATCTGTCTGTTTGACCATCTGTGTGTGTGTGTGTGTGCAGATGTCCCAGACTGGAAGGCGCCTGCACGGCCAGTCCCTGCAGACATGGGGGCACCTGTGTGGACCACTGGTCCTGGCAGCAGTGCCAGTGTGTCGATGGTTTTACCGGAACGTTCTGTGAGAAATGTAAGAAGACATTTTGAAGCAACTTCTGCTTCTCATTTAGTCTTTATGGATGTGGGTTCATTTGATGGGGGGTGGGGGGGATTGGGGGGAAGGGGGGGGGGGTTTGTTCTGAATTTTATGGTTTGGTATAAGTGTGTAATGTGTACAAAATCTGTCACAGGACCTAGATTTTTACACATCATTTTGCATTTAGTTAACCTACTCAAAGCCAACAGAAACACACTGAAATCTACAGAGTAAAAAAACCCACTGCAGCTGTTTCCAAATCTCCAAACCTTATCAATCAGTGACCCTCACAGGAACCTTAAAAACCCTCTGTTCCTGTGTTTCCCCCCCACCAGACGTGTCAGTGGACACTGCCCTGTCTCTGGATGGGACAGGCCGGCTGGACTACACCATGAGGCAGGGCCCCAAACGAGACCTCCTGCTCCGCTTGGCCTTGCTGGCCCCGTCCCTGGCCCCGTCCCTGGCCCCTGCCCTGGCCCCCGTGGGGCCCAGCATGCTGGAGGTCAAGTTCCGCACCCGCAGCAAAACTGGCACCCTGCTGCACATACAGGAGAGCAGCAACTACACCACGGTGAAGGTAAGAGACACACACATGTACAGAGACAAACACATGTATAAGGACACACACATATAAACACACTGAAACACAAAGTAGCTTACACACACACAGTCAGACATCCCCCCTCTCATACAAACATTCACGCACTCACACTTGCATAAACAGTGCTCTCACAGACACACAAACACATGGCCCGGCTATAGAGGGGGACCTGTGTGTGTGTGTATCACCTGCTCTGGTTCCCCCAGCGCTCCCACCACGCAGGCCTCCAGATGGAGGCTCTGACAGATATTGGGCAG
The DNA here is from genome assembly GCA_030340685.1 of Protosalanx chinensis. Taxonomy (NCBI): domain Eukaryota; kingdom Metazoa; phylum Chordata; class Actinopteri; order Osmeriformes; family Salangidae; genus Protosalanx; species Protosalanx chinensis. The sequence goes on from CM059330.1 coordinate 11,889,569, forward strand.
CTGCCCAGAGGAGCCTCTTACTCAGTCATCCGCCTCTGCCTCCCCCCCCTCTCTTTCTCCACCAGACGCACTCTGCCACTCTCTCTCGCTCTTCATCTCTCTCATTCTGTCTGACTCTTGCTCTTCATCTCTCTCTTTCTGTCTGACTCTCGCTTTTCATCTCTGTCTTTATGTCTGACTCTCGCTCTTAATCTCTTTCTCCCTCTCTCTCCCTCTCTCTTCCTCTCTCTTCCTCTCTCTTCCTCTCTCTTCCTCTCTCTTCCTCTCTCTGTCTCTCTCTCACACGCTCTCTCTCTCTCTCTCTCCTGTGCGCAAATGTATAAATAATACGATGTAAAGACGATAAACCACAAATTGTTTATCCAGGTTTGGTTCGCCAAGGTTTTTGCCTGGAGGGATTTCACTTTCTCTTCACAATTTCCAGATTTCTTAAAAAAAAAAAAAAGATTAATCTCAAAGCTACTTATGACTGAACGGGAGCGGACTGCGATTACTTTTCCTTTAAGCTAAAATATATAAAATTAACATACCTGCTGCCCAGAAACCAATCATTATCCATTCATTCATACTTATGATGTACAGTAGAGAGGCCCTGCTGTGCAGACGGGCTCTTTATCCAACAACCAGGGTTTCCATTTGAATCAATCTCTCTGCTCTCTCCAGTAATGTTGTTCTGAACCATCCCCCTCCTCATCCCCCCCCCCCCCCGCCTCTTCCCTCCCCAGCTGAAGAACGGGAACATCCACTACGTGTCAGACGCGGGCGTGGGGGGCAAGGTGGAGCGCGCCCTGGGGGAGGCGGAGCTGTCGGACGGCCAGTGGCACACGCTGCAGTTGCTAAGGAACGGCTCCATCACCGCCCTGCGTCTGGACGGGGCGCGGGCCAAGCTCATCCAGCACCCCACTCAGGACTTCGGGGGGCTGGACGTCCTCTCCCTCTCCATCGGAGGGGTCCCGGCTGGACCAGGACAGCTGAAAACAGCAGCAGGTGAGGGGGTCTGGGGGTTTGGGGGGCGGTCAGGGTGAGGGTCAGGGTAGTGTTGGGGGTTCAGAAAGGGGGGGGACTGCTGAGACTTCAAGCTTGTCCACCAGATTAACACGCTCTGATGATCACTCCCTAACCTGGTCCAACATTGCTGACTGGAACTAGATGTCTGTAGACTCACTTCCCAAAGTCTGCAGTGGGGAATACATACCTCTGCCATGGCATCGCTTAAGGAGAAAAAGCTCATGTTCATTTCAGTTGAATTTATCAGCTATCCCCGTCATCAAGGATTGTTTTCCTTTTACTGCTATGGACTTCAGTCTACAAGACTAAGCAGCATATCGTATGTCCTCTACGCTGACTTAGACATAGTTTGGGCAGGGTGAAACCAAGGTCTTCCAGGGGAGGGTCACAACATTGTAAATTCAAGGCTTTTGTGGGGAACGGAAGAAAAAATATCAATAGTTTGGACAAATATGGTAAAAAGGACTTAAATGATTTGTTGGCCTCCCTCACACAATAAAGCTCAGAGTATATTTCAAAATAAACATATTCGGAGCACGCAGGTCCGTGGCAGCCTGCCTTGCCTCAAACGATAATGATCTGAATCATCTTTGGAGGGGTCACAAACAGGCCAGGTGCCTCTAGGACTGACCTCTGCTCCGAGGGTGTGTCGCAAGGTCACGCTCTTGTGTATCTTCACCAGGCGTAAGTCAATAAATAGAAACAAATGGATTTAATTGACCACGGGATCGATTCAATAAATACGAATTGACATCTGAGATGCAATGTTGTGTTGCAACGCAAAAGCAAGGGTTTGAATTAGTCACAAAAATATTTCTTCCAGATGCATGTCTTGAAGCCATAAAATGAATAAACTGAGGATTCATTCACTGGCAAGTCCTCGTATTTGAGAAAATAAGCACGTCTGCTCTAATTTGCAAATGATTTAATCAACTGTTAAAAAAAATCATTAGTTTAGGTGGTTTTCTTGAGGAAAGTGCATTGAAATATTGGTGGTTGAAAAGTGGACCGATTACTTGACTAAACAACATTCCTCCAGTTCTGATTATAGCTTACGGTTGTTTACCTGGAAATTGTGGGATATTCTGGGAAGAATCCACTGGAACACTCCCAATCCACCTTCATCTAACCCAGCACCGTGTTGTCATTTAGGAGCGTTTCCTGTTTTCTGATCCTCCCTTCCTCTTCCTTTCCGCAGGTTTCGACGGCTGCCTGGCCTACGTCAAGTACAACGGTGACACCCTGCCCTTCAGCGGCGAGCACAGCCTGGTCACCCTGTCCAAGACCAGCCAGTCTGTGAAGATCGGCTGCCGGGGGCCCAACCTGTGCGAGAGCAGCCCTTGCTGGGACGGCCTGATGTGCGTCAACCAGTGGTACACCTACCAGTGCGTCCCCCCTGGCGACTGTGCCTCCAGCCCCTGTCAGAACCGAGGAAGCTGCGTTCCAAACCCCCACTCCGGCTTCTCCTGCGTCTGCTCCGAGCTCTACACAGGCCGCACGTGCGAGACCCTGGTGGCCTGCCTGGGGGTGCAGTGCCCCCTGGGGAACATCTGCAAGACGGCCACCAACGGAGGCTTCGTGTGCAGCCCCAGCCCCAGCGCCGAGGACGTGTTGCTGCCCATCTGGGCCGTGCCGGCGATCGTGGGCAGCTGTGCCACCACCCTGGCCCTGGTGGTGCTCAGCCTCATCCTCTGCAACCACTGCAAGGGACGCAACAAGACCAAAGTGCCAAAGGAGGAGAAGCCCAAGGAGAAGGAGAAGAAGAAGAAGAAAAAGAAGAAGAAGGGGAGCGAGAACGTGGCCTTCGACGACCCGGATAACATCCCTCCGTACGGCGACGACATGACGGTGCGCAAGCAGCCGGAGGGGAACCCCAAACCGGACATCATCGAGAGGGAGAACCCGTATCTGATCTACGACGAGACGGACCTCCCCCACAGCAACGAGACGGTTCCCAGCGCCCCCTGCGTGCCCTGCAACGGCCCGGAGGCCGACATGGAGCACTACGACATCGACAACGCCAGCAGCATCGCCCCGTCGGACGCCGACATCATCCAGCACTACAAACAGTTCCGCAGCCACACCCCCAAGTTCTCCATCCAGAGGCACAGTCCGCTTGGATTCGCCCGCCAGTCGCCCCTCCCCCTGGGGGCCAGCAGCTACACTTACCAGCCCCAGTATAGCCAGGCTCTGAGGTCCACCCCCCTCAGCCACTCCCACTCCGCATGCCCCACCCCCAACCCCCTCTCCAGACACAGCCCCGCCCCCTTCACCAAGCCCTCGTCGTTCTACCGCAACACCCCGACGAGAGAGCTGAACCTGGGCCGCCGGGAGGGCAGCCCCCTGGACCTGCACGGAGAAGCGTGCCAGTCGGCGGCCATGTTCAACTACGCCACGCGGCTCGGGCGCCGCAGCAAGAGCCCCCAGACCATGGCGGGGCACGGCCACACGTCCAGGCCGCCCAGCCGCCTGAAGCAGCCCGTGGAGCAGATCCCCCTGGAGACCGGCCCCCCTGTGGGGCTCTCCATCGAGGAGGTGGAGCGCCTCAACACGCCGCGGCCCCGCAACCCCAGCATCTGCAGCGCCGACCACGGCCGCTCCAG
>CM059330.1:11900679-12081866 GCA_030340685.1 Protosalanx chinensis
CTGAACAAATGTTCTTCCTGTTCGATGTTAATGACAATCAGTCTTGAGAACAATTCATTAACTAAGTACAGAGAAGGAGAACCCGTTCTCCAAACCAGAAACCTTCCAGACTGCGATACGTGTATAGCTGATGGCTGACAGTTGGGCTTGATAAACTAGCTGCTAAACATGAGGTTAGCACCATTCTCAACAGCACAGCAGCCGAAATAGGTGCAACTACCCATATAAACCATGTGTGTATTTCCACCCAGCATATCTAAGAGGGAGTTCAATGGCTCTACTTCATCCAAGATTGATCTGCAGTATGCCAAGTCGTGAGAAACCACCCATTCTGGAGGAGAAATCTGTCAGGACGAGAGAGAGAGAGAGAAAGAGAGCTTTCTTCCATGTCCTGATGATTCACTGATGTGGATAGTGTCAATAACGTCTCATTTTGAAGAGGTGCCACTCCCGTTTTCTGAGCAGAACAGAGAAAAAACACGTTGAGTGACGCCTTTTTTGTTCCAACCTCAACTGGAGGAGATCGTCCAACATCTCCTCCTCTGTGTTGGGACAGACGGGCTGCAGTTTCAGCCTCTTTTGTCCTCTCGTGGATTTGCTTTTAGTTGTTATTTTCACACTGCGATTCATGCAATGCCAATTTATAATCCCTAGTTCCAGCATGGAAGGTTACGATAATAAGCCTTGATTCTTTTCTCTAGTTTAATGTTCGCCTTGGTCATTGTTGATGTCACCAGGTCGTAAAAAAAAGAAGAAAAAAAGTTACTTTAATTGGGATTTTCATCCAACTAGAAGGGGAAACCTCACCGACGGCCTTGTTAATGCTCGTCTATAATAATATATTCTTGGTTGATTTAGAGTTGGGAATTCTCAGGATGCATGTAAAAGTAGCTGAGGGTTGTAGAGAACGCATATCATGACTCAAATCCACGCTACGTGAGTACGGATGTGACGTTACGATAGACTCTGGTTGTCCTTAGAAATCAATGCCGAGAACCTCAAATAGAAAGAGGGTGTGTTGGGCCTATTTGTGTGCGTGTCGAGTCTTTAATACAGATAAAGAGCCTGTTTATTCAAAGCAAACAAAACAACGGGGTCCTCTTTCACATCCGACACCATGGAATTGCGCAGTATAGGAAAATCATAATTAACTTTAAACATAAGACTTAACATCAGCTTCTCTCCCCACTGCCAAGGTAAGCAGCCGACTTTCCACGCAACACAGGGATTACGGTACTTTTAATGTGACGCCAACAACACAATACAAGCACCCCTCTCCTCTCGCTTCGTATCTCCCGGTTACCAAGCCGACAGCACTGTAGATTCGAGCGCACGCTCTGCACAGCCTGGACAGAACTCGGGGTTCTTCAGTCGCTGGTCCAGGATCAGGCTTCCATCCCTGCAGCTGGGAACACTCAGGCGTTCAAACTGCTAACGCGGGCAGCTTTGGAAATATCCGTAAAACAGCATCTGAATAAAATCCGCTCTCTCCATGGTTCCATAACACAGGTTTTTATGACATGAAAAAAGCATCAATCTTTTGTTAGTGCTGCAAGGGGATACTATTTTATCCGAAAAGCATGTCTAGCCATAAATCAAACGTGCAGTTATGATCCCCCCCCCCTCCCCCTCCCCAACACTCCCTCCAATTAAAACTGCTCTGGACTGTAAAACATGGAACAACGCAGGGATCTTAGTAGATAAATGTTGATGTTTCTTCAAGAACTATTGTTCTCCTGTTCAAGTTAATGTGTTGCATATCTCCCATCAGTTAGTCATTGGAGATCATTGTGTGGAAAAACAACTCTGCAATTAAGTTATGGTTCCAGCTGATGATAGTAAACAACTCACAGTCGATTAAAGAATGTGGGAAATATCCTTGTATCTGCAGAAGAACAGGACAACTGAGGACATGTGAGAATGGTCTAGTTTTTATAATAATCAAGTAAGACAGTTTACCGAGGAGTGATATCGAGGCCATAGAGTCAGACAAGGCAATGCAGGCCGAATATTTCCAGGTTGTTAAGTTCATTGGTAAGATTCCTGTGAAGAGGCTCCAAACTCGGCACCTGGTTCATATTCCTTCTTCACAATCTGCTTTCTTTGGACGCCATCTCTTCCTCTTGAATGCAACTCTTTCAGATATAAAATACACGCCGATACCTCAGTGTGTCTGATGGGAGAGACCCTAAAGAAAGACAGCGTTTTTGAAACATTTGGAAAAATGATTTATGACATATACAGTTAAGAGCTTAATCGTTTGAAAATAAATTAAAAAAGACCCGTACTTGGTGGTGCTACACCATTACTGGGATCCGTTGATGCTGGTTGGACCCAGTGCATGAACAAGCTTGGAGTCTGTTCAGCTATTTTTATGGGCAATTTCAGGAGAATTATCGCACCGTAATTCTCACGCATGGTTCCTTTCTCAGCCGAGGTGTCATCATGCTTGTTATCCTATCAGACGTTTCGGTGACCTCACATAGGTCTAAGACACATTTCCCTGTAATAAGACATCTTCGAACGGTGTTCAAGGTTCGTTTTCTGGGGGGATTCCCTTGTTCGACGCATGTGGATGATGTTTCCATCATGGTACCCAGGAGGATGGGAAGGAGAACATGAGTCCTCAATCGGAACACACTTCGGATATCTGAGAAAGTAATAGGCGCAATAAACTGACTTCCTGCGATTACAGAAGTCCGTCCAGACATCCAGAGACCGCGACCTCGGGGATGAAATCACGTCAGAGTCGTGCGGTGATTTGGGATGTTTGGGCGGACGTCTCCGTCAGGCTGCGGTGATCACCTTGAGGAGTCCTGATGTCTTTCCCAACTCGGTGTTTGGAGTCCCGGACACAGCCTCTCTGACAGGGGTCGTCAAGCTGAACATGTGGGCAAAGTCCATATCCTGTATCAACAATCTGTTCAGGCTGCTGATGAAGTGCGGCGGCCAGGCACTTCCTCCACAGGAGACAGCTGCGGAGGTAATGGGAGCCGCTACAGGCAGGAGTGGGAGTATTCCCTGAACATTTGACCCAGCCAGGAAGATCTCATGGGTCCTTGGATGGGGATACTAAAATCATGGTCCCAGGATGTTGTTAGACAATGTGGAAACAAGGGTAACAGCATTGATTCTGAGTTCCTGTGCAAGAGGGAGTTTTTTTTAAATAGGTCAACAAAGGCTCTATGTACTGTACTGAAGGGTTCTGGGAAAATGTGAACTTGGTCAGGGTAAGAATATTGGCCCTCTTGTTTCACTCTCTCCTCCTCCTCTTTCTCTCTCCACTCCCTCTTTCCCTATTTCTCCTACTCTGCTAATCTAGTTAGTGGTAAGAGGCAGGCACCCCACAAGTGTTCGATATTGCGTGCGTGCATGTGAGAGACAGAGAGACGGACAGAGTGAGAGCGGAAGGGGGCAAACCTCCGAGACGCACGCATGCGCCTGGCGTGAGCGAGGATGTGTAGAGTGTGTGCTGTGGTGTGCCTGTAGGTTCAGTTTGACGAAGGGGCAGGCCTTTCGAGAGAAGCCAAGAGGCCTGGGGTTTCCTGGCGCACAATGGCAGGAAACGCTGCCACACTATAAATGGAAGCCCACAGACTAGCTAAAACCCCAGTCAGCAAGGTCGTGGCCACTATTCCGGAGGATTTATTAGTTTCTTCTCTTACAACAGCCCCATTGTGGCGATGAAGAGAGATAGGACGGAGGAGAGCAGAATTCCGTGAATGTCCCGCATGCAAACCCAGTAACCGTGCCGTATCCCCTCACACTCGGCACTGGGAACGTTATTCAGTCTCGCCTTGAAGTCGATCATGTTGGTCTCATGAACCAGCAGGCAAGAAACTGCTAAACGTTGTGACGACTATGTAGTTTAAAGGCTTAGAAATTGTCTTTAAAAGGTAGAAAAAAAAACTTACTAAAGAAAGAGTGCAGTTTTTTTGGTTGCAGGCCTGTCTGTCTTTCTGTCTGAATGGGTCAGTGTCTCTGTTTTACAGTTTAAAGTTTGTCACTGCTGCGAAACCCATCACTTCCTTCACCACACAGCAGCCTCCGCTGTCTGCTCTGCCTGGCACTGTCCCAGGAGTCTCTGCAAACCTTCACTACCTCCCCAAATGTCAAGGACGACCGAGGGAGAGGAGCAGGATGGAGGAGGAGAACGGGGCATTCGTGATGGAAGCTACCGGAGGAAAGCTTTTTGGCGGAGAGGAAGCAGACTGGACCTGCATGTCCTCAGCAGCATCACCACAGCACGTCCTCTTTCAAAATGATCATAACACAGGTACATTTTTACAGGCGCAGAAACATGTTGACAGTATATATATGGGGAGCCGTCCTGGTGTAAATCACAGCTATGTTGTTAATTCCACGCATTTTCCAAGAACATTTCCTCCACTTGAGTGTTTAAATCTCAGAAAGACGTTTTTGTTGCGGTTGCCAGTGTCGGAAACACCTGGACTATGTTACCCGAGTGAGCGCTGAGTTTTATTTCATCCTTGAAAACAAAATGGCTGACCAGCTCAGGTGGCCTCTGTACTGTTGCTTCAGCACCAGTGGGCACCGTTCCCCTTAAGAGGGGCGTGTCAGGGTCAGGGGGTTAGCTGACAAGTGTGTTGGCTGGTCCTGCGATAAGGCTTGTCGTACATTGTTTAATAGTAACCAAGGACACAGTGTACACAGGAAAGCCTGATAACATTCAGTTACGGCTCCTTAATGGAAACAGGACAGTGAGAAAGGTTCAGTTTATTGACCAACACTATGGCGCGCCTCCTGGCAGATCTCTCAGTCATTGAACAAACCAGGATGCGAAGAGAAACACAAAGGATTTGATTTCATCGAAAAAACAGTCATTTTTTTCTCCAGAAGGAAGACATATTTCCCTCATCCCTCATCTGCAAAATGCATTTTTCACTGAATCCATCCCTGTACGATCCAGTTGATAGATTTCTTTGGTAAGACAACCTTCAAACTCCACTTTATAACATCCATTTACCCTTCACACCCCTCCTTTTATTTAAAATGATTGAGACCTAGCAATTTCATGACATACCTATTATAAAGTACATATGTTTTTACTTGTGATGTACTTTTGATGTTACTGTTAATGTAACCACAGTGCAAAATCTTTCCCCAAACATCTGTATCTGACTGAAAGGCCATCTTCCATGTCCCGCCCCAGTAAAAAGTCCCATGTCAGCTTAGCATGTTTGCTCTTTGTGGTGCTGAAGTGACCTTTCACCCTCTCATCCAAACGTGGTCGATGAGATCTTGACCATTGTGGTTTATACCTCAACTACAAAAAAAACAGAACAAGCCGTGAAGGATTCTTGGACGGGGTGTGGAATGATAATCATCCTGAGAGTTCTGTCGGTGCTCTGAGTAAACATTAGCTTAGCTGGGATATTTCTAGAGGAGTGCACCTGTTTGCATGTCACTGCCTAATTCGTAACTTTTTCATGTCTTACCGTGCTGCGCGAGGAACAGATTTCAGACTTAAACAAGAACATGTGGACGAAACGGTTGCGTTGAAAAGATTTCTGCAGAATATACAGTAACTTTTTTACATCAAGCCGAATTGATTCCATACCTCCACAGTTGCAACATACATGCAGTTGTGTATGATGTTTGCTGTCCGAATCACTTTGGCACCATTGTCTGAGGATCTAAATGAAAATACAATTCCTATACTTGACCTCAACTTACTTAATTACTGTGTATGTACAAGTTAATTGTGTATCCATGTATACACTGTAGAATAGGTGGGAAAACCAAGTGTTTCATAGACCTAGTAAACTTCTGGCTTCAATCGCCTTGTAAGGTGCTTGGAACATCAAAAGCTCCCAGCGTTTTCCCCAACATGTGCAATGACTCCAACGTCATTTGGAGCTCAGCACTGCCCCTCCTGCCCAAACAGGCCTTTATAAAAGTTAGTTAGTTTTACTGCAGTCTGGATCTATTTGTGTCACAAATGTTTTCTATCAAAGAACAAAGTTCTTGTGCTAAACGTTTGGTTCTCTTCCTCATTGGCAGTAGCTCACTTCTGCTCTGGATTTTCCACTTTCTCAAAATGGTCACCTAATCATCTGGAAAAAAGAATAGGATACACACACACACACACACAGGCTCGCACATACACAGGTAGTGGTGATAATTTGGACATCCTGTGCCATAATGACCCTTATGATAGCACATAAACACTTCAATTTGCAATTTTCCAGCCTGACATTAGAGCCCTGGTCTACAATCGAAGCACTCTACAGGACCAAAACAAACTCATTACTTCCATTTCCTTTTGAGCCCTGCCACTTAACAAAGACAGCACAGCACGATCCTTTATTTCACCATTTTCTTGCTTGATGACGCTCTGCTACGTGTTAATTATAGTGATAATACACCGGCGCTTATTTTCACACATGGATGAACGCGTCATGGCGACGCTTGTCACTACCCTGAGTCTTTCAGCCCCTTCATGGATGACAACAAAGAGCCGTGCTCCCTCAATGACTTTGAACTCGCCTCAAAACAAGTCGGAGATGCTGGTTCTCACACGATGGCTCGGGGGGTGGGGGGGAGGGGGGGTGGGGAAGGAGGGGGGGCACAGCCAGAAAAGCTGGGAGGCGAGGCTGGGAAGGGAGGCTGGGAGGTGAGGCTGTGGAAACTGGGAGGTCAGGCTGGAGAGACTGGGAGGAGATGCTGGGAGGCATTAGAGGCTGGCAAGATGAGGCTGGCCAAGAACGGGAGCCTCCGGGAGGAAAGAGCTAATTAGCTCAGATGTCCAGGGTCAACAGCCCCTCTCTCTGCTGAGGAGAGGGAGAGAGAGAGGGGGGGGGGGGGCGGAGATTGTCACTATGCATAGGAAACTTCCCCAGAAGAGTCCAATTGAATAATCAACATGCACAGCTGTACATATCTTTGCGTACATACAGGTATATTGTTTTTCTTCCTATAACTATTTATGTATTTATAAAGAGTAGAGTAGCATTCGATGATTAGAGTTGGAGTTCCACTGAAAGTTTCCAGGATGAGGTTTTGGTTGCTTAGTGTTAGACGGGAGGGGTCACTTCCATATACCTCCCCTCCCAGGTCTCCCCATGTCAACCCAAGCAGAAGATGTGTTCCTGGGCAGGGCAGCTTCAGTAGGACAACTCTGAAGTTGATTCTGATTGAACTGATCAAAGAGAAACTCCATCTTAATCAGTACCTCCAAATACAAGTATAATGGACATCAAAGGCTTCCCGCTAATCCAATTGTATTATTCCATTCAAAGATCAAAACCTAACGACATCACATCACAGACTTGAACCTGTGGAGACACAGGTGTAATGGCTTTCTCAGAGCCAAAGTTACAGAAATTAACGAAGGCCTAACATTTATCTGCAACAAAATCTGTTATTTTAATCCGCATTTAGAAGAATGCAACCTTTTAATTCCGTCACTCGGGGATACCGATTTTACAGTATATAAAACTCTGCTGTACCATTATAGGCGCTTGGCAACAACTTGCTTCTCCAATTTGTTTTGGTTCATTGAGTGGGTTGCTCTTTGTTCGTTTAATTGTCATTCCAGGGAACTTTTTCCAGCATGTTGAAGATTGGTTCATGATGGTAAGAACTCTGGAAAAGGAGGGGAGATCTGCTGGTGAGGAGGGATGAATTCAGATTGTTTAAGATGTGGAGGAGATTCCAGCCTGCTTTTGCTATTAATAGGCCACTTTTTGGTCTGGAATAAATCAGTTTAACCTCCAGTATACACTGACCCATTCAATATTACATATGACTTTTAAATCATTTAGCAGACGCCATTATCCAAAGCGACAAAAAAGTTCCAATAAAAAGCGCAGCAGAATTCGAAGAATCCGAGGTGCGTGTGTTTCAGCGTTCTGGATCGGTCTAAATTTACCCAGCATAGTGCATACATCTCAGCTACTAGGAAAATTAAACAGATGTATTCAAAAGCAGATTCTTTGATACAAAATGTATTTGAAAGGGAGGGTTTGAACCTGGGATCTGTTGGTCTGCAGACATTATCTGGTCGCTGAGCTGCACCCATCTGCACGGTTGAACTGCTGTGCTGTCGGGTCAAGGCTAGTGAAGACAAAGATGGCCATGTGCTATTGTTATACTTTGGCAGTGTAGGTCAACATTGTCTGACCCTGGGATTAGAGACAGCATGAGTGAGTGTGAATACTTGTGGTTACCTTTGTGTGCAGTAGGACACTTAATGGAGCCTGCTGTTCCTCAACATGACTTGGGTGACGACAACAAAAAGCCTGTGTGCAAAGACATAACAAGAATGCACGCTACAGTGGGGTTAAAGAAGGGTTTGTTATGCTTCGGTCCCCACGGAAACACACACCAAGCTTGGCACTTATTCTCCGGGCAAGCTTGTCATACCAGCCATACCGTAATGGCTGCCGGGGCAGGAGTTAGGGTTAGGACCAGGTTGTGTGACATAAACGAAGAATGATGGAAGATTAGATGTTTCAAATGTTGCCATGGTGATCAATCATGCAGCGAAAACATGTAAATCTGCATGAGCTTTCACACACGGAAGTTACAGCAGTGGAGACTGGCAGTCTGGAGGTTTGCGTGCCGTTTACAACTTCTTCCTCATCTTCATTTGAGGCTTTGGGCTGTTTTGTCCTCATATTCCTTGCTGATGTGTGGGAGTCTGTGAAGCTCTTTGTGTCATTTAAAGAGTTTCCGATGAATGACGTTTGATTGGATTTGACAAACTGACAGGATTCGTAAGCAGCCACAGGTACATTATTACTCAAATAGATTATTACACATTTCTGTTAACTGAACTGCGCTACATTTCTTTGGAATGTGCTGATTTCCATATGTGCAAACATTGGCATTGTTCCTTTGATGTCTCTCAAAGCTTCACAGATAATAATTCTTGCTTCCTAATTATAAAATGCCCTTTGAACTTTCCGTTGCTCAGAATTACATTTTGAGTTCGACAACATACAGTGAAGCAGAATGCAGAAGGACTTTGATAATAACTTAATATTAATTGTTCTGGGTTAAATCTCCCGTGGTTTTCCATGCAGTAAATGATACTGCAACTGTTCTTTGATGGGAGGGTTATTCTAATCATGAGTTTCCACTGAAAACAATCAAATTAGTTGAAATGCTGGACAAATGAATATATAGAGAAAAAAAAAACTATGATGGAAGTATTTTCCTTTAGAGAAGTACAAGGTAAAGCGAGATCATTGCAAAAAGCCTCTCTGTATCAAGACTGTATCTCATTTTCGATCGTGCATGAAAGCTGAGACCAAAAGTCAAGTAGTCAGTTATTCTGATGTTCTTCTCTCCTGTGTTGCAAAAAAACACACAAATGTTTTGTTTTCACAGTTGAGCTTTTAAACATAAATTATACTATAATTCAATATAAACTGAGAGACAATGACCTGTTTTGAGTGTAGAACTACATTTCCCTAAACCCCTGTGTGTCTCAGTCATCAGACCCTTCTACAGGGTCATTAGCATAAGGTCATTATATTCCAGTACTGTAACTGCTGTGATGTATATCTCTACTCCTACAGGAGCATGTTTTGCATTTTCTTCATTTATCTGATACAATTAGAATCACCCTGAACCAAATCTTATTATAACACTGACTCCTTTGATGTTTGTGAAAATAAGGATTCAATTAAAGCACACGTAAAGTATATATCCGCGTTCCTGGAGAAATGGGAGTCGTTAGCCACGGATACGTCAGCGGGTGCTCCGGTGGTAATTACCCATGGTGAAGACACCGGCCCCGGGCCCTCGCTAACCCCTTCCAGCCTGTTAACGCAACCTGCCAGCTCCGCTCAGGGTCCCCCCCCCCCCCACCTGTTCATGTGAGAACCAGCCTGCCTGGCTCGTCATCTGTAGGATGTTAACGATGACAAGTGGAATCCAGCGTTGATGAACAGAGCGTCTCAGACGGTTTGAATAAAGGAATAATGAGCTGATGTAGCTGCTTGACCTCAAAACAAAGTAGGGACGACTGTAAAATAGGAAGTCAGTCGTATCATCGGCTTAGGATCGTTTATGATTTCCAACGTCGATGGCATCAGTGTTTCAAGGTGCTTTGGATGAGGAACAGAGAGTTATGTTGGAGAGAGAGATGGTTTGAAGACATTTTGAATTAAAACAAGGTGTACCAGGAGGTAGAAAGACTATTAAATTCTGCTTTGGCAACGCAAATAGATAACTAGACGAACAGACACACACGCACGCACGACACAGAGAGAGACACAGACAAACAAAGAGACGCATCGCCAGACAGGTGCAATAAACTGTGAGTACGGAATAAAACATAACATAATACTGATTCATAATCAGTGGCCAATATAACTCACAATCACCTTTGACCTTTATTCTGGCTTGACCAGGCAAGGATGTCCAGTCTGTCCACACAGGAATAAGAATGATGTCACCTTGATGAGAGGGGATTTAGCTTTAATAACGAACAAAGAGGATTATGTGAAAAAAGCATGGCTGGTACCGACCCCACTTCCTTCCCCCTCGTGCCATCAGAACTGTTTCCAGTCCGTTCAAAGGCTGGTGCCTGTTGTGACACGAGCCCTCCTGCCAGCTCCGCCTCTGATCTGAGTCCTCACATCTAACTCCAACAGACATGGCAACTTGGGCAAAAGTAAAAAATCGGAACTACTTGCTCTATGAACTGTATTCTGGAAGCTTGTTCTCTTTCCTGGTAATTGCTTGTGAGAGTGACAGAGGGAGGAGGTGCTTATGTCTGAGAGGTCTGAATCGTTCATGCACACACGCTTTGTGGTTCGGTTTGACACCTTGAAAATCCCAAACCATAACAGCAGATGAGGACCTGCTCCAGAGGGCTTACAGGACCAGATCCGGTGGACGTTCTTGTTTTTGCAACAGAAGAGGAAGTAACATTCAAAGCGCTATTAGCAGGTCGTAAGTGACTTTTGACATTTCATTCAGTTTCAGAGGTGTTCGGCCAAATCTGGGTCAGAGCGTAATTTCCTCTAAGATATTATAGTAGTACAACAATATGTCTCGCTAAAACGCAAGATGAATGTCTTGCTTGTTTTGTTTTCTTCTCTCAGTTGACCTATAGCCATAACTTAAGGATGACCTTATTGTATTCTCTCCCTGTAAACAATTACACATCGTAACACGAATACATACTGTCAAGCGTTTACCAAACAGCGCAGGAAATGCTTCGCTGCGATCCTAAATCTGCACACGAAACAGATGTAGTCGAACCGGTCTCTCTCAGAAACACGGTCGACAGCTCCAAACCCTTCAAGGCCTATTTTTTCGTGTCTTTACACATTTATATATCAAATTAAAACATTACTCAACAATGTTTCCCCTCGGGCTCTCTCTCAATGCAGTGTACTTTCGCATGATTGTACATTTTTCATTTCTTGGAAGAATCCAATGGCATATTAATCTTGCCACGCACATGAGGCTGTTGTTTAAAGTGTGGCTGGTGCTGTAGCTGACTCACTGCCTCCTGCCTCTCATGTCTTGATGTAGGAGCCTCACACAGACAGTAACCTCCCACTGGGAACTGTGGAGAATAATAAGAGACACACAGACCGGTACTTCCTGTCTTCTCTGGAAGTTGACTGGGCACTGTGTCTTTCTGAAGTGAAATGCCCCAACATTGAGCTACCCCTTTCCCTGCTATCCTTCTCTCCTATCCCTCTCCTCCCCCCTCCTCTCTCCTCTCCATCTCTCCTATCCCCCCACTAAAAGCACGCAGAACCACTCCACACTAAGCAGTTTATACTAGCAACTGCCAGTGTGAAATCAGAGAATCAGCTCTCAGTGCTGTGTTGAAGCTTTGCTCCGGGCCCAGAGACGCAGGGGTCATTCATCAGTCTAGCCCTCTGCGCTGCTGGGAGAGATCTCCAGCGGAACACCGGACGCTGGGACTTAATCCACACAGGTGTCCCGGCGCTGTCCCAGCTGTCTCTGGCATGCACGTCCGCCACATCTTCAGACACAGCACAGGTTCCTAGGCCCGATCAAAGTCTGATGGAAACCTGGTTTCACAAGGACTTTTGTTACACGTTCGTTACCTGGTGAAGCTCGTTAATGACACATTCGTTACCTGATTAAGTCTGTTACCATACAGTAATTGCATGATGAAGCTTGTTACTCAAACAAGGTAGTTTTTGTACAATCATCACAGGATTCAGCTTGTTATTATACATTAGTTAATACGATCAAGCTTGTTGTTATGCATTCATTACAGATTCAAGCTCGTTATTCTCTTATTTAATTACATGGAAATACCCAGGATTAGAACAATGTCAATGTTATTTTATTTTTCTTCACAGCTAAAGTCATCTCGTTTGAACACAGCAGAGCTGTTGTTGAAGTTTTTCCACACGTTTTTCCCTGTTTTATACACGCAGTCTAACGCTGAAATATGACGTGGCATCCGAAAGCAAGCGCACGGCTCCAACGTGACTGTGTTTTTACTTCAAAGATACGATTAATAACAGCAGCTTCTCCATCAGGCTGCGCACCAGTGACATCGCACAGAGGAAAGCTAGCTGTGGTGTTTCCCCAGCAAACAGCCGGTCTGTGGTACGTCTTCCCCTGTTTCACCGTGACAGAACACAGTAGTCTTCTATCCCCGCTCAGCCTGCTCTGCACACCGAGACACGCTCCGTTAACATGTCAGCAGTCTTGTTTTATATCACTGCGGGGACGAAGCGAGCGAAAAAAGAATCGCACTCGCATGCGCGTTTAGCCGCTGCGGTGACCGCCGGTGCCGCTAACTTAAAACACACGCCCCCCGTGTTTGCTTGTGGTTCCTCTAAATATCCGAGATTTTAGGGGAACATCTCGAAATAGCGGAATGATTTGGTCTGGGAGGGTTCATGGTGTGAGGCCCCCAGGACCAGAGTGGGGAGCAGGGGAGAGGCTGGGGGAGAGGCTGGGGGAGAGGCTGAGGGAGAGGCTGAGGGAGAGAGGCTGGGGGAGAGGCTGGGGGAAAGGCTGGGGGAGAGGCTGAGGGAGAGAGGCTGGGGGAGAGGCTGAGGGAGAGAGGCTGGGGGAGAGGCTGGGGGAAAGGCTGGGGGAGAGGCTGAGGGAGAGAGGCTGGGGGAGAGGCTGAGGGAGAGAGGCTGGGGGAGAGGCTGGGGGAGAGGCTGAGGGAGAGAGGCTGGGGGAGAGAGTAGAGGAGAGGATGGAGGAGAGGCTGGGGGAGAGGCTGAGGGAGAGGCTGGGGGAGAGAGTGGAGGAGAGGCTGGGGAAGAGGCTGGGGGAGAGGGTGGGGGAGAGGCTGGGGGAGAGGGTGGAGGAGAGGCTGGGGGAGAGGGTGGAGGTGGAGGGGGGAGGTGGAGAGGGGAGGTAGAGGGGGGAGGTGAGGGTGGAGGAGAGGCTGGAGGAGAGGCTGGGGGGAGAGGCTGGGGGGAGAGGCTGGGGGAGAGGGTGGAGGTGAGGGTGGAGGTGAGGGTGGAGGTGAGGGTGGAGGTGAGGGTGGAGGAGAGGCTGGGGGGAGAGGCTGGTCTTCACATGACGGTCGAAAGCACCAAAATATTCCCTGAGCGCAGATTTTTAAAAATGTTATCAAATGAAAATGTTCCGCATTGGCACATGCTAATTATCTTAACGTATCCTACAATTATCTAACCATTTTCACCATTTAAACTTCTGGTTAGACTCATATTGCAGGTCTCCACAGTGGTCTGTGGTCTCATCCTGTCATGCAGAAGATTCTAGAACACTAACAAGGCAAACCGTCTGCTTTCATCAGACACTTGAAGTACAACATCCATTCATCCTTTTAGCCAAAGCACTGATTTGACACAGAGGCTAGAAGAACCGTCCGAGTGACAGCACAGCTGGAGCACGAAGGCCTTCAGTACTCAGGTACGCCGGTAACCTGAAGGGATTCATTTCAAGATGAAAGGAATCCTGGGAAAAACACTTGTCTCTCATTAACACGGCACCTTCCCTACCCCACCCCGCCTACCCCCCCCTACCCCCACCCCCTGGACCAAGCCTCCACCTGCCTCCCTAAGGCCCAGACACCTGGCACGACACTTCCATCTCCCCGGCCGAGAGCAGCATGGGCACCAGGTGTTTCCGAAAAGAGAATAACACTTGCTCTTTATGACCACCCCTGCTGACACACAACAATGTGTTTTTGGACACCGTTTCCAGAAGCTAAGCTAGCCAGGCTAGGATTTCACACATGTTCCATTGTTGGATACCCTGATTGGTTTATCCAGGAGGGATATAGCCTGGTCCGACCTCAGGAAATCCCCGGTGAGCGTGCACACACAACTCCCATTCAGCGGCGGCTGCGAGGGGCTTTAGTCTTGTTGAAAATAGACAGGGTGCCCACACAGGCGCACAGACAGAGAGCGTGTGTTCCGGTGGCGTGTCGCACGCACACCGCGTTCGGGAAGATAATTAGTCTGCAGGTTCGGCGCAGGCTTGATTCGAGGAAAAGCCGTCGCTCTCGCGTGGAGAACGTTCAGCTTCTCATTTAGCTGAGCCCGGGTGATATGACCTGATGGAGACTGTGATTGGCTGAGGGGCTCCGCAGGCCCAGCGCGCAGGGATCAGGCATGGCGGCAGACGCCCTGCTAAGTCCCCCAGTGTTGTTCTAGCATCCCTGAGTGGGCGGCAACAGTAGAACCAAGAGGCCTTGCAGGAGCACCGAGGACACGGAACCTTAAATAACAGCAGCATTCAGAACAGGAGCCACGCTTTCTTTTCTCATTCGAATATGAGAAAAAATATGTTTGAAAAAAAGAGGAAAAGAAAGAAAGAAAGAAAATAAAAAAAACATTCCCTGGCACCGAGCACTCTGCAGTAGTTAGCATCCAGGCTGATGTAAAGCACAGCCGTATTTTCCATACATTTCCAGAGAGCCATTTCCTCTGGTCTCTGTGACCTCCCCTCATCCCTCCCTCAGTTAGAGGGGAGACGGGCTGGCCAGCGGCGGGAAAGGAAACCAGGTGAGCCGGCGGCTGTACGGAGCCAGACTCAGACCTCATCCCAGAGCCAACTACTGAGAGGGGCTTCACTGCCACGGTTAACCAGACCAGTTGACATTTCCAGGTAAGAGTAGTCTGGAGTAAACAGGAAGCGGGATACTTCAGTTCCTGTTTGTATTCACAACTATTTTGTTGTGGAACCAGAAGCTTTAATTGAGGGATTCACATCTCTACAGAGCACAGCAAACTGGATTCGTATTCTCCAACACAGGAAATCGTGTCTATAACTCATAAATGTGGTCTAAAAATGACAAGTAAAAATGACAATTGTTCTCTTACACGACGACACAGTGGGTGAACGCTTCCACATGTCCTCTCTGACTTGGACGCCACACAGGAAAAGGACTGGTGGAAATCCCAACGGACAAACCATTAGTTCATATGTTGAGGATGTTACGGTCCTCTGCTCTCTCTCTCTCTCTTTCCCCCAAGCCCGCTGGAAATCCCTTAATCATTTAGCGCATCCTCAGATGCAGTTCCAAAAGATGCGGAAAGGTTATAAAACTCTGAACGGACCGACGGATGAAGGCTTGAGAAGCTGAACATGTGCTCCGTATTAATGACAAGCATGTGGAATGTCAGAAAGATGACAGTATTCAAGCCTCTGGTGCAAGCCAATCAGAGACACATGCACGCTGCTGCCTCAGCCCAGCTAGATCATCTAAACACATAAGCCTGGTATTTTGGCACCGGACTTGAAAAACCTCCACGGTTTGTTAGAAAGTGCTCACTCAACACCAGACAGCTGCTTACTGATTTGGTTCTAAATAGACAGCACCTCGGTTTAACCGCTGTTACGCCACACTCGGGTTTCTGGGTTGGTCGTTTGCCCCGGGGGGGGGGCCTGATTGATTGCGGTTTTCTAATCAGAGAGGATGAAGTCAGACAAACGCATGTGAAGAACACATTTGGACTCCTCCTTTAGAGGGACAACCTTCTGATCTGAATCTTTTTCATATGATGGGGAGTAGGAAGGACCGCTTTCTACGGATGTGCACTTGCTGTAAACTGCCCTCTGGTAGCATTACATAGTTGGAAGATTTTTTTTCCTCTGTGAATGTGAGAAAAGCTTTGTAAATGTGTACGAATTTGAACATTTAGAAGTATCGTAGTATTCCTTTGCCATCAAATCCACAGTTTACGTTATGAAATGATCGAAACCGTCTGGGATTGCAACACTTAAGGCACGATCACTACACTGCTGTGTCCAAGATAAGAGTGCCGGTGTAATGGGGGTAGGTTGCCATAAATAGTCTTTACTGCTGTCAGGATCAGCACATTTGATCCTTTCTCAAACGTAAACAGACCCAGATAAAAGTCTTGTAGCACCTGTTTCACAGAATGATGGATTAACTAGCACTGTGTGTACTTCGATATCCCAGTTTTCAACCCGATTCTTTTTATTGAAAGTAGATTTTTCATCCCTGTTTTTAAATGCATTGTGGCTGAGACGGTACTGGGATAAATCCAGGGACAAGAAACAGAATCTTCTGGAAGACTACATGCCAGCTGGAACGATCTTGTCCTGGATGAAGACTTATACGCCAAAGCAAAACAGACCAAATCTTATCAAAAACATCACTTGGATCTTGATAATTGCTTTGAATTAGGCCTCTATCTGTTTCCTATTAATGTTCAATTAAAGCTGATGGTCTTTTGTTGCTAAGGCTGTAACACTCTCTCAAAGTATCTCTAAGAGGCTCGATTGATCTGAAGGCATGGAACGCAAAATTTGATTCTCAAGCATGTTTTACTACCCAGTTGGAAACTCTTGGACACTTTCCTGAACGCCAAACAGGATTAATACCAATTCCAAGCCAAAATTCACAACGATCAAGTCATTCAAAATCATTCTAAACATGTACTAAATTCTCAACCGCAAAAAAACCCCCATGAATCTAACATCTAGTACGCTTGTTCTCCTCGTCTCGATGAAACCACAGTCCTGTCCGACCGGCAGCTGTTAACTACCTGCTCAGCACCCGGAGGAGGAACAGACATTTGGACGCCCTGCAGCCTCCTTCCATCCGCACCAGCTAGCAGACCTGTCCCAGGTGCTAAGTTTCCCTCCTCCTCCTTTATCGCTCTGGGGCCGATCCTCACTCTCTCTCTCTCTCTCTCACTCTCTCTCTGTCCCTCTCTCTCTCTCTCTCTCCCTCTCTCTCTCTCTCTCTCTCTCTCACTCACTCTCTCTCTCTCTCTCTCTCCCTCCCTCTCTCTCTCTCTCTCTCTCTCTCTCTCTCTCTCTCTCCCTCTGTCTCTGTAAGTTGCTCTGGATAAGAGCGTCTGCAAAAAAATGACTACATGTCTCTCTCTCTCCCTCACAGTCCTCCAACGCCTCGAGCAGAACGGACTCGGCCCTGTCTGGTCTTGACCTTACAAATCACCCCCTTGATGAGGGACCGAAACAGAGCCCCCCCCCCCAAAAAGACAAAAAAGTGATCGCATAAGTAAGGCTGGATTCCTCCTCGACCAGCTCGTTTTATTAAACGTACCCTCAAAAGTGTGATCCAGCGCGAGAGAAACCTTCCAGCTACCACATGCCATGGCCAGGATCCAACCCAAACACTCCCACTGGTGTATACACCAAGACAGATGACTATAGGACTGGCTAGCACAATGTAGCCCTATTCACTATTTATTTTCATAGTTCAAAGCGCTGGCAGAGACCCACTTGGTGTCTGCAGTCCTGCCCAATACATTTCTGATTGCTGCAGAGCAACGTTCACAACCCACAAAGGCATATACCAACTCTGCTGCCAGCCACTAACACTGCCCCCCGCTCCAGAAAGGAGAGCTGTGAGGTTGAGGGGACTTGTGTGTGTGTGTGTGTGTGTGTGTGCGTGTGTGCGTGTGGTGTGTAGTGAAAAGGGGATTCCATCGCAACCAAGCTTTGCTGTGGGCAGAAGGACTGCTTTGTGCATTTTGCTGTGATCACAGGAGCCACATTAAAGAGGTCTGCTCCTCACCAAAGCGGTGATAAGTAATGTCTCGCAGGCTACCAGTCAAACGTCGTATTTTTCTATCAGTGGCTTTAGAAGTTTTCTTCCCTGACACTGTCCTGGGTCCTCCACACATAGCTCCGAGCCAAGTGATATACTGGCTACTGTATGGAAGCAAAGAAGCTGCTGGGTGCTTTTCAAACACTGGACTAAGTCGACAGTCTAATATGTCTTTCGTACATATTTTACTGTCTGGGAATTCATCTTTGTTCCGATCTAGATATTCTCTTTATTTTAGGATGGATGACAGTGGAAAAG
Organism: Protosalanx chinensis; assembly: GCA_030340685.1. NCBI lineage: Eukaryota > Metazoa > Chordata > Actinopteri > Osmeriformes > Salangidae > Protosalanx > Protosalanx chinensis. The sequence goes on from CM059330.1 coordinate 11,918,945, forward strand.
AATGTAAATTAATAGGTTGGAAATTTTTAAGAAGACAGCTGATGTCAGCATGAAAGGGTAGCGGAGAAATGGATCGTTGCCCTGTACTTGTACCTGTGTAATGACAATAAAGTTGAATCTAATCTAATCTAAAATGTAGATATAAACACCTACACTGGTTTCATCCTTAGTTTTTTTTACTTGTCGTAGTTATCCCAGATTTGATATTTGGTTTGTCTGTAAACAGGTTGTTTAGCTATAATGGCAAAAGTGTTTTACAGCCAATAATACGGAGATTTGTTGATGAAACGCCTTGGTCTAACAACCCTGTCCATTTCTATGTGTTTGTTTGGTAAGACTCGTCTGCCAAAACAGACATCTCCAGGATTACACAGTAACGAACGAGACAGAGTAATCCCATTGTGTTACAACATCGAGATAAACAAAAGGTTTGATTTATTTTTGTGTTTTATGCAAAGCTCTGATTAACTTAGTTCACAAAACTACTTTGTGGCAGGTAGCCATATAAACGAATGTGGTAATAAACAGCAGAAAAGACACAAGACTTGATTCCGATTAAGTGTTTACTGATAAGTTGCACCAACTCATATAAGTGGATGTTTGAGTCTGAGGGACAGATGTGCAGGAAAGTGTGTAATTTAGCATAAAGCCACCAGCCCACCCACTGCCAGATATATGACATCCAGAACCCGAACATGTTCTCACTTTTCCTTAACAAAGCACATCTCTGTGCGCTCCGCCCCAGACCCTGGGCTTCCAGGCAGAGATTGACGCAGAGCAGATCCTACACATGACATCACTGTGGTTGTTTGGAGTTGTCAAGTCTGAAGTTCGTAAGTTCAGAAGAGGGTTTAGTACCAATCATGTTGATCTGCTTTGAGGTGCTCGGCGGTAAAACTCGCTGACGTTGTTTTCAGACGAACGGGCTTTCGGCCCCTGCAAAAAAGATTTGTCGGCCATCAAGTCCACGACCACAACCCTCATACAGGACTTTCACAGAAGTTGTGAAAGTAAGCCCAGCTATGCTAACACTGCAGTCATAAAGTAACCTCCCAAATGTACAGTCTCAACCTAGACTTTTGCTTCGAGCTCCCAGATATGTTCCCCCTCCCCAAATCGTGGAATAAAACGTGACGATAAAAATTTGGCAGCAAACTTCCCGATCTACGCTAAGGGAATCTGAATTGGAAAAAAAGCAACAGTCCCTTGCGAAGGTTACGACGTGGATGTTGTTGAATTTATCTACGCGCAGATTCCGGTCTTGCTGACATAAATATCAGGAGAAGAGGATTAGTACTGTGTAATTTATCACTCCCTCGATTGGGTCTATATTTACTGGGCCACTGTGTAACACAGGCAAAAACCCAGAGGATGAGGTCAACATAACAGCGACCGCAGACCGCTGGAGACGGCAGAGTGACGGAGGGTTCCACCTGTCACGACCCTGGAAGAACATCTTATCGTGGATGGAAACAGCTCTCGGTTAGTTTATTAACTAATCGGGTTAGAGGTGCAGACTGTTTGGCAATGGAGTTTGTGAGAACTGCTCGGTTATTTGGGTCGTCTGTGTGAGTCGACACCTCCTGCAATGTCACGCTCCAGCTGGCTAGCAGTCATACGGTCTCATTTCCCGTGTGTGAGTGTGATTGCGTGTGTGCGCGCGTGCATTCATACATACGTGTGTGTGCGTGTGTTGGATCATGTGTGTGTGTGTGTGTGAGAGAATGCATGACATGGGTGGTAACACAGCCTCCGAGAACTCCAACACTTGAGCCTATCAGCTCCCACGCACACCCCCCCCTCGCAGCGTGGCGGTTCCTGTTCCGCACCCAGTGCTTTGTGGGTACATCTGGAGAAGCCGTATAATTAGGGCTTCACACGGCCTGCAAGAGTGGAAACCCGGACTTTTCCGGAGGCCTGTGGAAGTGCTGACAAGCGCTGCTCCGGCTGAATTCAAATGAATTATTATTGGCGATGGTGATCTCTGTCACATGTCCCGCCTCGCCGGGCTCGGCTGCATGTAAAGGAAGACGTTCAGGAAGATGGTGAAACCGTTCATATTCGGGTCGCAGTTTAAGAGGAAGTACGTTTACAGAACAGTTTGTCCTAGTGGGACTGTGATTCCATAAACGTGTATATATGAACAATCAACACATCCATTTATGAAACGTACAAAGACACCGCTGCTGGAACTGTGTTTTCGTCAGTGTAATCAACATTAACATACAGTCAGTGAAATTTGATTTACTGTATTTAGTGTATTCATTCAACAACTGCATTGATGATTTGAACCTGTGACCTTATGACCTCCAGACAAACGCTGTGCCATTGACCTACCCCTCCCCCTGTCCTGCTGTCCCTTCGCCGAAACGCAATAAAACATTATTTAATGAAAGTAATGACATGTTGAAATCCTCGGCGACATGCTTGAATACAACTGACCTTTCATCACTTTGCAATAAACAGAGCGATGATAAAACATATTTTTAAAAGAACAGAGTTTGTCAATGCTTTATGGAAGTAGAGGATTTCACGTAATAGCCAATTCAATTCCGCTTTGTCTTAAAGTGGCGCGCTCATAAACAACTTTCTGCTCTAACCAAGAACACGTGAGGATATCCGAAGCTTCTCTCTTATTTTTTTGTTGGGGTGGGGGGTGGGGGGGGGGGGTGGGGGTGGGGGGGGGGGGTTCTATTTCTCCTTTAGTCTATTTCTTTTCCAAAGGGGATGACTGGTAAAGAGACTAATGTGTTCCAGCTGCCTGCCCCCCTTCCCCTCTTATCTTTGCATGAGGTGAAGTTTCCACAGGCAGACAGGGCTGCCCCACAGACACACAACCCAACACCCGCAGCTGGGGAGGGGGGGGGGGGGGGGAGACACAAATTCCTCAGAGGAGATTCAGACTTCAGCAGAGGTCCACCACATTAAAGTATCATTTATTAAACCTCTTATATCAAACACGTGGCCGAGCTTCAGACGCGTCTGAAGAGAGCTTTTTAATTCGATCTGGTCTGGTTGCGTGTCTCTCTTGCAGGGAGGTTGCTTTCCACGTGTGACACAGTGGAATGATGTGATCGAATTCTTCAAGTCACTATGCAGCACCACGATATCAGTCTGTAGATTAGCAAACCAGAAGATCTCAGGGGGAGAAGTTGGACCTCCCAAGAACGTAGTTACCCATGGGATGTCGCGTGGCTCAGCGGTTAAGGCGTTGTGATTAGTGATTGGAAGGTTGCGAGTTTGATTTCCCGGCTTTGGCTACATGACGTTTTGTCAAGCATTCCCCCTGGGGCAAGGTACTTCACCCTACTTGCCTCAGGGGGAATGTCGTCTTCTAAATGTCTAAATGTAGATGTAATGAATGCTACAGCTAGTCTGTAAGATGAAGGTGATCACTCTAGACCACACATTGCCGCGAGCATGAACATGGTATGGAATAGGAATTAATGGAGTGTAATATAATGAAACAGATGGACTCTTCCGAGGGGAAACACTATGGAATATTTATAAGCCCTTGTTACTGGAAGCTCGTTACTAGCGGAACGTATCAGACACAGTGCCATCTGTCATCATTCGAAACACCTACAAAATGTCTGATCTGGATGAATGAGGAATGATGTGACTCCTTTTTCATACCAGCTTGCAGCCCAGCAGAATACTGTTACAGCAGGCTAAGGTATATGTATAATGGTCATGAATCACTCTCATTTTTGTACCATGATGTGACCGCAGAGGAAAATTTCTTTCCATGCCACAGTTCAAGATCAATCGTACCCCTCAAGACACAAACCCGGAACAGAACTGTGTCGCTCCCCACCCCTAAAACCATTTAGAGAAACCAATGATGAGCAGCTTGTCGGAACAGATGCTGGTTACAGTAATGACAAGCAGGATACTGAAACAAGCTTTGCCAACGTGATGACTCTCTCTGAGAACTGCTTAAGAACTGTGGTCTTAATGGCAGCAGGACCAGGGGCGGGGCAAGGAGAGGAGAGACCAGGGCAGGGCAAGGAGAGGAGAGACCAGGGCAGGGCAAGGAGAGGAGAGACCAGGGCAGGGCAAGGAGAGGAGAGACCAGGGAAGGGTGAGGAGAGACCAGTCCAGGCTTCACTGAGGAGAGACCAGGGGCGGGGCAAGGAGAGGAGAGACCAGGGAAGGGTGAGGAGAGGAGAGACCAGGGGAGAGGAGAGACCAGGGCAGGGTGAGGAGAGACCAGGGGAGAGTAGAGACCAGGGCAGGGCAAGGAGGGACTATACCAGGCTTCATGGAGGAGAGACCAGGGGAGGGGAGAGGAGAGACCAGGATCCCCCCCCCCCCTCCCTCCCTCTCACCCACCGAGCTCCAGATGTTCTCTGAGCCATCGAGGAGAAGCCTTGGGGGGCGTCTCGCACCGTTTGAGACGCTGAGATGTGAGCTGGTGAGGAGCACAGCTGATGATCTGCCTCCAGGCTGTGGTTCGGCTGGCCTGGACTACAGTCAGGGATTCAAGGCATGACAGAAACAGGCAGGAATTTAGAAGGAGCCACGGCTCAGTTCTGGTGACTTTGGCAAAAGGAATACAGAGTCTTGTCTAACTCCGACCGCAGTCATAGATGATGGAACTGTGGGATTGATTATCTGTAGTACAGCACTTAGTACGTGCTACTCTGTTCCTGTAAAGCTTTTAATGTTTTAATACCGATATTGCCTAAAGTGCCGTCCTGTAAAGATTACTTTTCTGTAAACAGAGAAACACAAACAATCATGGCAGATCATGACATCATGAGGTCATACTAGTATCATACAGTCTAACCTCAGTCCATGAACCCAGATAATCACGACCAAATACTCCCAAATCCCTGCATCAAATCTCTTCTGCTCCACTACTTCATTTAAAAAGATATATTTCTTCCGGAGTTTTTATCCTCATCTGTTTCTGAGCCTAGTAGTCAGCCAAATGTTTCCAATCATGCTTTGTTTATTTGTTATTTTTATTCGCTCACAGGACCATATTGTGATGTCAAGCCACTCTTCCTGATTCGAGTAAGTCTGTGCAGACTTTGATGTCAGTGTTCCAGAGAGGCCATATGATAGCTGCTCCCTTTAACTAACTTTCCTTCAACATGTAAACACACCGTGACTTGGGATCCCTTCAGTACAGGACGTGTTTGTTCCACCGGGCGAAGCCGTCACCGTCACCCCCCCCTCAGGAGGGACGCCACGTCTCTGACCTCAAATGCTTTCAACCGACCATCTGAGGAACTAAAGTTACACGACGCATGTGCGACCTTGAGGCTTTGTGCTGGACTGTGTCAGGATTACACTTAAAGGGGACTTTCGTTTGTTGTGTGTAATGCTTATCTCAAGTATGATATTATGGGGTCAGTGACCTTAACTGTGACGCTCTTGAATTAGATAAAGATGTGTCTGTCTAAACTGTAATCCTCGGCCCTCTGATCACTGGAAAGGGATAGAGACGGGCTGATGAAATGAGGATTATGAAAAGTTTGCAGTCTTGATAGGATTAAATGGCGGTCATAGCTGATGATTATAAGATCAGAAAATCACATTGCTAATTTCCCCCAGATGTACACCGGAGGTCTTGCTGTATCTGTCATCCGTCTTTAAAAATCATCCACAGGGATGAACCACCTCTTCCATACAAATTATTCAATTAAAATTAGCAGGTTTACTCTCTCTTGTAAGTCGCTTTGGATAAAAGCATCTGCCACATGAATAAACCAGATTTGAGCAAGAACCAATTTTCATTCTCGTGCAAAATATTGTTCATTTTGGAATGGTTTCTTGGACTGACCAAGATGATCAGTGAACTGAAAACATATTTCCCAGATCAGTATACTTTCGTCTTGCTTTGCAATTTAAAAGTATACCATAGAAGCTCTCAGTTGAAAAGAATGTATCCAACACATGGAAAATCTCCGTACACTTTGCCAGCTTATTGTAGTGGACTGAAACTTTCGGTAAACAAGTTATGATGACTTTGGAATGTAAATGGTAGAGTCAGATTGTGTTGCCAGATGAGTCATGTTGTGTGTGTTTGAAATGTGTCAAATGCTGTGCTTGTGATGAATTACTTTAGATGCAAACGAAAAGTATTCAAGTAAAGAAGACAAGCAGCCATAAAGCCATAAGTTGTGCATGTAACCACATGACTAATGAGTGGAGAAATGGCAAAGTAGTACAGTCATATTTACAAAAAAACTAACAAACCTTAGAGCTGGTTTGTAGGTTTTCTGTCATAGCTACAAACAAGTTATTTGTCAACAGGGATGTTAAGGTCGTGGCACGCCAAAATGCCTTGCAGATGTTTCAGAACTGCCTTTCATATCTGTCAACCCTGTAGGCCTACTGTACATGTTTATTACAGGCCTTTTACGGTCTCTGGGACTCTGTGACAATGGATCTGACTGCTTGATCACAGAGAACATTTTGAGCGGGATCTTCCCAGAAACAAAAAAAAAGTACCTCATACTGCAAACATTTGGTTCTTGTTATTTGGTTCCAAACCCCTTCTTCTAGGCACTCTTCTGCTGGGTTGTGTCTGTTTTTGCTGAGCGCTAGGATACCTCTGGCAGGCTTTGACCAGGAACCACCCATAACATCACACCCAGCAGCTCAGCTCTCAGCCCATCGCACATCACATCTGTTAGAACATCATTTATTTTCAGAAAGGAGCAAAAATGTACACATATCCTCCTTGTTATCATCTGCATCGCAGAGCCTTTGGCAGAGCTTTGCTGGGATTGGCTATCGAAGTGAGGGATACGGTTTGAAGTTGACTGATTGGTCTACAGGTATCAAGCTGGCTGAGTCACACCCAGAGGAGGAACCGATAGGCTAGTGTGGATTGTAGCCACTTGATATTGTTTCCAGATTCTTTCTACTCAGCTTGTGTGTGTGAGGGGGGGGCGGGGGGGGGGGGAGCCTTTGAACTTTGACCCTTTCAGAATAAACCTTGGCTTGTGAAGATGTGGAGAGTGGACTGAGAGGCGTACAGGGATCTACCGACCTCTGCAAACGTTCTGCCCATGTTCCCTCTGAGAGAACATGTGCGATGACATGTAAGCATGGATAATCAGCGAGAAATCCCCCGTCTCCCTTATTCTGGCACCTGAAGGAGCTGGGCTGTGATACCGTCACAGATACCAGAAGTATCTAAGCAGATCTTTGAAAATGTCTCCCCTTTAGTTTGTATTGTATTGATATGTACACTGCAAGCATATGTAGCATACTGTGTGGATTCAAATGCATGCTACTGATGTGTCCATGGTTGGTAATATTCCACCCAGTGATACTGAATAGAGCTGTTGTGACTGAATTGAATCTGACCTGAAGCTTGGCAGTAGTTTGTCATATAACCACAGACTGATGGATGGGAAGAACTTCAAGATTGACACCAAAGTCTATTCCAGTGGCACATACTCCCCATAGTTAGAAATTAACTGCGTTGCGTCTGTGTTTTAAACTAGAAGCCATAATGGGAGTCACGAGGCGCAGTTGGCTAGGGAGACAAACTAGTAATCAGAAGGTACCTGGTTCTAATCCTCGGCTGTGTCAACATGATGTTATGTCCTTGGGCAATGCACTTCACCCTACTTGCCTCTGGGGGACGGTCCCCTGTACTTGCTGTAAGTCGCTCTGGATAAGAGCGTCTGCTAAAATGTAAATATAATCCTCAAAACTTCTGGCTTTAAGACTTGGAGGTTTGAACTCATGGACTTTTCTAGAAAGTGTTGGGAAAGTAACTCCAGTAGCTTAGTGCAGCACAGCTATCAAAGGACACCTCGACCATCTGCAGCTTGAAGATACCTGACACTGCATACCTCAGGACTCCCACTTGACATGACAATTACTTTGAGCTCTCTCTCTCTCTTTTCCATCACCTTCCAAGCATTCAATATGGATTTACACCTGCCAGTTTTAATACGTAGAAGAAAGAAATCCACTCTATTCAAGTCTGGAGTGGAAAATTCTGAAGTCCATTTCTTGATTCGGTTCCAATATCCTACTGTCAAATATGCAAATTGACCTCAAGCATTTCGTAAATCATGTGGTGGATCTATCTGCAAGATTTAACTAGCTGCAGGGATTTACTTTTGCGTATGGCCAATCATTTACGTCTGTAGTTATCTGCATTTGAAATGAGAGTTTGAGATTAAATCTTTTTCCATGGTCTGATCCTCTTCCTACAGACCAGGATAAATCATTACAGCACCTGGAACTGCCTGCCTGTTAAATGTTGACTTGTGGGTATCAAGCTAGTGTTCTTTGTTTTATACTGTACCTGTAAAAACACAGAAATACCCTAATTATGCTCCCCAAAAACAAATTTTGTATGTATTGGCTGCTTTCCCTGGATACACATCTTTCTGTTAGTTCGGAAATGTTTTTGGAGCGCATGTGGATAAGGCCATCACCATACTTAGACAATTGTTGTACGTGTAAAGCCAAGCCATGGTACGCCAACTCAACCTCCCAAATGATTTGACAGGAAGCTGGAGGTAGTGGTTGTGTGGTAGAAAACATGCACACGTGCGTCCAGACTCGTAGAAACCTCACACAACGCAAGTCCAAGGCCCTCCGACTGTCTTAGCGATCACTGCGCAAAGGACACATGGTAGATCACTCCTTGACCTACCCCTGAAGACTCTCATGAAAACAGCTTTAGGAACATCCAGTGACACTTCAGAACTGGACTGTCCCCTCGCTCCGTGGCTTGAGTGTTCGGCTCAAACCGAAGAACTTCCTCCGCTTAACCTTGTAACACAACACAACTGTTTTTAAACGTGGCCAAAGTCAACTGCAATAGCAAGGCCAGGAAAATATTTACCCTTAGCGGAGGATTAGGTTACTGTGAACTAGTACTGAGTGGGATTTAGCAGCGGGGTTAGATCCTGAAGGAGGATGGAGGACAGAATGTTTTACTGGTCCGTCTCATGAGGAAAAGCGATCTCCAAACCGACTTCAGAATGAAACTGGTCTTTGCATTAACTCTGCAGACCGGACTCATATATAACAGGGCAAGGTCCAGGGTGTCGGCTTTGGTGCGAAACATAAAATATAAATGTTGTGGATTTGACACTTGGATTTCACTTGCCAGTTTCAGCGGCGCTGTGATGGAAACGCAGTGTGCTGTAGTGGTACAGGTGCTGATGTATGAGGGACAGATGGTAGCAAGGCAGGGCTGAACGGATAAGAGGTCACACAATGTTTATACAGAAAACCATGTGGGTATGGTGTATGATTTTACATGTATCCCAATATAACAAATAACATGATGTAGGCATGAAACTACACATGGACACATTAATAAGGGATGGCCCACTAGGTTTTTTCCGGGTTTTTTTTTCTTGTTGGATTTACGATTTGTGTGTGGGAAAAAAAGAGTGCTTTTTGACATCTTTGGAGACAGACAGCCTGTGTTTATGTTCAGACTAGACGAAGGCCTCCACGCAAAGGCCGACGTGGAGACCAACCTTCCCCTGACCCAGAGAGAGCTGCCCTCCGCAGGGATGAGGGGACTCCCTCACCCGGACCCACCGGAGGCTCTTCTGCAGGGGGAAAAGGCAACAATGCCACACAAGTTGAAAGGAGTGAAAACCGCCCTTGTGCGAAGTAACCTGAAAATATTATGGTTTCGATCATAAAGCTTTCACTCTTCCTGACAGACCAAGCCGGTTAAACAAGGAAGCGTTGTCTCTCTTTGTAATAAGTCATAACCCCCAGGTGAAAAATGTGCTTCCACCAACGAGCTGATAAGTGATATGAACTGTGGTGTTTATTTTGTACATTTTATGCTCCATGTACGTATTCTGGTCATGGGTCTTCTGCGTGGATATCTGACAGGTAAGCTAGCGAGATGGGGAACGCAACGTAAGCAGTACTGCGTCCACACTGCTGACCGTGTTCAATCAGAAGGACAGGGGATATTTTGTCCATGCTAAGTCGTCCAGTCCATCGGAGTTTTTAAAAAATACGTTTGGTTGAACGTGAGAAGAAAAAAGGTATGCATGGTCAGGTGACCAATGTATGTTTAAAGTATTCAATGTGTAAGATTGACGACGTTTTGAGATATAAATCCCTCCTTTTTAATTTAAACTTAATTTCAAAGTATTTATTTTGGCCGTTTCTGTGATTGAAAGCAGCTGTCAAACTATTTGTTCCATATGTTAGGTGTTTTGTGTAAATATTGTTTCGCGGGATACCAACTTTATATTCCAGTTGCTATGTATGGAATAACAGCAAATGCGATACACAGGAAATGTGGAAGTAACCTGATGGTGTCTTTGATGCATTAGACCTGCATGTTTTGTCATGAAATACATCCTTTAAGGCACATTTGCTGTGTTAGCGTACGGTATCTAGATTGGATGAAAAAATTCATCCAAAGATCTTGGGAAAGGAATGTTTAGACGAGGATATTGGAAACTTTTCTGCCTGTTGAACCATAAAATACAGTTACAGTATTAACACATTTGTATGCACTTTCATAATTCTAAATCTAATCTGACCATTAATCATTCTCACATCGTATAATATATAATATAATATCCAATTAGTACAGCCAATTACCTAATTCAATTAGTAGTCGATTAGACCAGTAAGACCATTGAGTAGAAGTTATTTCTAGTGCAGAGTGTTGAATCGACGAGTACCGAAGACCAGGAGCAACATATGCAGAGACTCTGCGATCGTAAAGCTAGCAGCATGTGAAGGTGCGAAGGGACAGTACAGTAGGAGCGTGGAATCAATGACGCGTGTCTGCTTCATCCATCCCACAGAGGGGGCAGTCGAGGCTGTGCTCCAGCCCAAGTAGAGAGCCCTCCTCTGGGGGTGAACCACCAGCCCAGACACTCCGGTTCATCATCTGCCATGGACAGATGGACAGTCGACCACACAAGAGGAGGCCTAACGCTCCCTCATGATGTTTCACTTGCTGCCCTAGACTCTTCCTTCCACGGTACATTTGGGGAAATAATGAATACAAATTTTTGATAAGCATCTTTTTTATCAATGCAAGTGTTTCAAAACCGCTGGTCTTGAAATATTTAAATAACTGTTTATTTGGACTCGTATGGATGAACAGAACAGAATTCCAGAATGGACTCACGGCACTGTAGTATGTTCCAGCAGGGTGCTAGTGTGTTCCAGCAGGGTGCTAGTGTGTTCCAGCAGGGTGCTAGTGTGTTCCAGCAGGGTGCTAGTGTGTTCCAACAGGGTGCTAGTGTGTACTGGTATATTGCTAGTATTGACTTAGCAAAGATAGTTTGTGGTTAGCAGGGACTAGGGACTCTTGCAAAGTCGTTACTCTTCATATTTTCATTCCTCTTTCATTTCATTGGGGCAGTGAGGTACAATCTACAGGGAAAGATCTGTTCCTGAGTCAGGCAGTGCAGAGTACACCCAGGTGGACTCTTACAACAGGAAGTCATATAAGCAAGCGGAACTGATTTCCCCTTACGAACTTTCCCATGCAATGCGGTTTCATGTCTTAACATCAGGTCGCTTCCATTAAGCCGTAAAAGTTAACGGTAGACTTTGCACACATAAGTGAGGTCTGGATGGAATATCCTGTGTTGGCTGTGAGAACACGAGCTCCGCTTACATCCCCACCAGCCCTGCGGCTCATCTGCTAAACTGAAGAGCCTTAATCCCACTGTGCATCACTGATACACTGACTGAAAAAAACACAGCAACTCCGCTGGGGGGGGTGGGGGGGGGGGGGGGGGGGGTGGGGAGGGAGGGTAGGGAGGGGTTACGTTTGCAGAAAATACAGGCCGTTCCTCGACCCTGACCACCAAAACGCTGTTGGAACTTCTGAGTCTTGATTTACTGCTGTACTTTCTGTTTGCCCTCATTGGTTTCTATGGATGAAATTGATAAAGTGTGTAGTAGAATGTTATATAATGGACAACATTCTACTCAGGAGGATGTCTTAGTTTTATTCCTTGTGTTCGGACTGTCACGTCTTTGGGGGGGGGGTGAGTACAGACGCACGTGATTGCAGAGGTGAGAGGCTGCGGGATCCCATCCACTTGTGCCGTACGTATTTTGGATAAAAACATCTGCTAAATGTGTTGATGAAGCTGCATTTGTAAGCCATGTTTGTAAGTCACCAAGTGCAGCTCTCCTCGCTTTCAGCCTTCATGTGTTTGTGAGTCAAAGTTCATCACCCGCTTCTCCCTGGGTCGCTGGAAGGAAGCCCACCAGAGATAAAAGTCAGCTTTAGAACGGTTCCTGTCCGAAGCAACTGCAGCTGAGTAAATCAAGTCTCTTTAGCCTCGTTTGTTTAATTGAAAGATGCGCTTTCCCTGAAATCATAAAAAGAAATGTATACGTCAAAGGAATTAAGTCTTTGTGTGAGAGTCGGGGAGGATCTGGTCAGAGGCAGATCTGGGCATATTACACGACGGGGGACATTGTTAATGATAAACAGAGAGAGAGGAGGGAATACAAACACTGGGAGAGACTCTGCTGGAACATGCAGACGATGAGTCACACGAAAACACAACAGCAGTAATCTGCAGATTTCACGAGTGTATAAATAGGAAAGGCGCAGGCGGAGCGCATCAGGACTGCTCACACAGGGAGAGGGGCAGAGTGACATTGATTTGACCTCATACTTGACCTCTGACCTGAACTTTTCCAGCGTTGTTGGGTTTCCAGAGGAAAGTTCAAGGCCATGATAATCCCCTCGGTGTGTGTTTGTGAGCTAGGAACCAGGTGCATGCTTACGTGTGTGTATGTGTGTGTGTTTGTGTAACTTGTACGTGTGGATGGAGAGTTGAGGTCTTTTTCTCTGGATGTCAGCCATATATCATCTTTCACTGAACAGCGGCACTGGTACCAAGACATACAACATGGATTTGAAGCCCTCTGTGACATAATCAAGTGACCAGTTGTATAGGCTGTATCCCCCCCGCCCGCTTTACACACACCTCCCACTCACTTAATTTATTACCAAATGATGTCATCAAACCTTACCAGTTAAACATGAGGTCACCAGAATGTGAGAGGGGGGGAGGGGGGACTCTGGGACACCAGATGGAGTGATTACACGCGCAGACGAACGCACGCACGCACACACCTTCACAACCTCAGAATGCTAGCATGCCCACCTGCCTGTTAAAGACCTCTTTAATGGTGCTAGCATGGCAAGCAAGGAGTTGTGACACAGGGCAGAGATGTGAAGTACACTGATCTGGTTTCAGTACTTAACGGTAGCTAGGCCCAGCCTGTGTGTTGGGCAACATTCTCCAAATGTTTAGCAGCTGATTGTGGGGAAAGTGCTGTTTGGGGAAGAAAGAGGAAACTTGTGAGGATATTGATCTTCATCTTTACTATCACCAAGTCACCTAGAATATGATTAGATGAAGCTTAATTAGTTTTACATGTTTTCGTCTTTACTAGTACTTCCATATGTCTCTTGGAGAGTTTGATTTACGAGTTACTTTTAGTGGGCTTGCCATCTGAAGTTTGAAATGATTAATATTAAAACACTTTAAATAAGATTGCACTCAACTGGCACTCTAGATAAATGATTGGGTTTATTTATTTATGAAGTAATTACTATCTGAGTAGTAAAATAAAGCTTGTCGGAAGATTATCAACATATTTAGAAAGACCTTATGCTCTCATTTATGGAAGTAAATCAGTATTTCTTTGGTCTCCAAACTTCAACAAAAAAAAGTATATCTCAGCCACTGGTTTCTTCCATGTGAGATGACTTGGCTAGCGATTAGTGCAAATTAATTTGCATGTAATGTCTCACTAGAAGACATCACACATTCCATCCTCCAAAATCAGCATTTCCTAACCTGAAACAGATCTCAGATCTTCAGCACACAGCACCTTCCCCCCTGAGCCCCTCCCAGGAAGACTCCTGTTCTGCACACGCCACAACTTGATTCCTGACTCACTGGGATGTTGCATGGGAAAAAACACGTACCTCTTGGAACAAAGCAAATGGAGGAATGTTTTAGTAGCAGACATCAGATCCAGCCAATTAGCACTACAGACAAAGACTGAGATTATTTACACAGACTGAGATTTCCTAGTTTACTTAAGGTTTGTTCCTTCATCTTGACCTGGAGGTTGGGCAGTGCCTCTTTGTGAGACGGAAACACTAAGTGGGAAAGAAATAGTTATGCTAGTTGTGCAGTTGTTTTGGATGTGCATCATTTGCTGTCAATTGACATCAGATAGCTCCAAGTGTTAGCTCATTATTGATTCCACTATGATCACCTATGACACACATCTAATGACCATTTATGAGACACGTCTAATTTACATTTACATTTATTCATTTAGCAGATGCTTTTATCCAAAGCGACTTACAGTAAGTACAGGGACATTTTCCCTGAGGCAAGTAGGGTGAAGTGCTTTGCCCAAGGACACAACATCATATAGCCACAGCCGGGGCTTGATCTCACAACCGTCTAATGTTCACAAAGTTTCATACCTCAACCTAAAACCTAAACCTCATCATCACAACAGTCTCTGAGGTGGAGGAGTGACTGAACACACGACACTTCCAGATTAGACATCTTGGACAGCCGCTCACTCCCTGGTGACGTTTTCATGACACGGCCATGGAATATTTACAGTGGACTGAAAACAACCGCAATAACAAAGCAACAATGTAAACCAGTGGCCTGCTGATTGACTGACAGTCGGGTTTTGATTTTATAATGCGTATCTGTGTAGCACATCTTGTCTAAAGTTCATTTTAAGAGAGTTTACGTGCAAATCATGTGAAACGTCTGACTTTGACATGATACCCAATCCTCACTCTGCTTTCTGGTGGATATTTTGACAATAGCTGAAGTGTGTAAAAGCCTTGAAGTTGACACTGCCGTCTCAGACAGCTGAGGGTGGCAACTCCGGGGTTGACCGGACAGGTGTGCTGACAGAAACACCAATGAAACACTGCTTTTGTGCTGTGTATCATTCCGGTAATTGATCTCAAATGGCTCCAACAGGTGTTGCTGACATTCCTGTTGAAGAGCTCTGTCTGACCGCACTCCTGGGTAGATGAGTTCCTGCTCAGATCACGGGTGGGCAACAACTTGTTCTTTTCTCGGGTTTTATCTGAGAACACACGTTTACAAAAACAGCTGTTAAACAATGCCACATTGGCGAGCCCAGTGAAGTACTGAGTGTCTGTGAGCACTGGCACTAGCCTGAGCAACGCGCCCGGCACTAAGGCATAAGTCTCATTCCACCAACGAGAAACACACACTGCTACTCTGAACGTGATTGTGATTTAGTGGTGCGCACGTGAATTGGCTAAAGAGGCCAGGTCTGTATTCCGATCCTGAATCAAAGCAGAGGCTGATGGATGAGCTGCTCAACAGTTGATCCATTCTCCGCTCCACGTGACGCTGGCTTCAAATGTTCACCGTCAGCTACGGGTGTTGACCTGTTCCCCCGGGGGTCAAAGGTCAACTACGGTATGAAAAACGTCCAGACCTCGTGGGAACTGGGCCTTCTCAACTTACCTGGTCTCCGAAAGGACAGGCTTCAGGAGGACCACTCTCTTAGGGTTGCCCTTCGGTGTTAGTCTCCACGACAACCAACCAGCCATGAACGCCAGCCAGGGTTCTTGCTGTTCTTATCTTAGAATTAGATAAGCTACTGTACGTATGTTGTTTATGTTGTCTTTAGAGACCTACGGGTGTTTTGAGACAACATCCACATGCTGTTGTACAGGGAGTTAGAGAGGAGCAGAGCAACCCACGAATGTCAACAGCGTCTAAGATCTTATTTGAAATGGAAATATAAAAAGCAGCCAAGGCCTTGGGTTCTGGCGATCCAATCTGAGTTGCAGACAAAGGAAAAGAACATCTTTTAAATCGTGTTTTATTGAAAGCTATAAAAAGTGCTGGACATGAATTGTGCCTCGAGGGAGTCAGCTGAGTTTGTGAGTATAAAACCCAGGGACCTTCCCTCCTGAGGTAAACAAATAGGTGTGATTTCTTCGCTGCTTTGCGAAGACAAACGGCTCCAAAGCGTTCTCTTGTTGTCTGTGTGTTTCCCTCTCAGTCCTTTGCTCTCTCGATGCTAGCTGGATCCTTTCTAGATTTATTCTCCTCCAGTCTCCCCCCCCCCCCGGAAAGCCGTTGCCATATTTCTTGCCCGTAGTTTAGGAAAATGACCTCAAATTCCAATGGAACTGATTCAACAGGGAGTCGTAGCTTCCAGCCTCCGTGGGCTCTGCCAGGCCAGAACAATTCAGGAGGCACCCAGTGTGATGGAAGCCAGACGTGACGTCCTGCCTTATCACTCCTGGGTGTTTCCACACAAAACATCACTTCAATGTGCAGAAGATAGAAGTGGAGGCCTGTTCCTGGGCTTTTTTATTTTTTCCCCTCGGTTCTTTCCTTCCTCTGGCTCGATTCCTGGAGTTCTCCTTTGTCCTCCAGAGGAAGTGGGCCCAACATGCAGAGCGCAGAATGAAACATCGCTATCCAGAACAAGTTCATACTGCTTATTCCCGATTCATTACAAAAAATGGCTGCTTTCTCTTCTTCTCAACAAAAGGATCACTAAACTGTTGAATTCTTGTCTTTTCACACTCTCAGTGAAATCTATTTTCAGTTTTTCAAATGGGGGGAGGGGGGGGGGGGTAAACTGGACTAAATTGGCGTACACTGCTGCCATCTAGTGTTGAAAAAGTACAATGTTGGCAAAGGGCCAAGGAATGAGTCTCCTTGAGCTATCAACAGTCATCCTCACGATCATCACCAGTCTCCCCAGACAGATTTAGTTGAAACGTGATAGGTTGCACCAGTCACAAGTGTACACTGGTGTGTGTCAACATTCAACGTTTCAAAGTCTCCAATATGTCTCTCATTTGTTGAATCTAGTTGTACTGTGGCATCACTGAGGTTGACCAATTTGTAGTTTTAGCACAGTTGACAGTCGACATTCCTGGTCCTGTTTCCAACGTTTCTACGCTGGAGGGAAACTGCAGAAATGTAAATGACTGGGCTCTTCCTTGCATCTGGTTAACTACACAATGAGGACTGTTCTGTAAATACAGTTTAAATTTCGCTGTGAGTCTATGTAAAATATTGATGTTTATTTGGCCTTGACCACAATTCAAAAGTATATTGTTGAATGAATGATGTTGTTATGTGTTCTACCCTGAGGTGTTTTTGTTTTCAACCCATAATGAGATCAAGATCTAAAAGTGGTTTGAAACTTTCGACACATGAAGAACGTTGAAAATCGTGCAGTGTCACACAGCGTCTTGAATCTGTGCATCTTTGTCATTTCTGCCCAATGTCTTCATCCAATCTCCTTTCCTACTTCTCTTCCAAAGGTCTGAGTGTTTCTTTAGGACTGACACACTAAATCCAGGTCCAGTGTCTAAAAATATCATTAAAACAACAGCGACTGTGTTTATCTGGGTGTGAACTAGCAGGCCGCAGAGAAAACTTCACAGCATCGGTTAAGACTTCGTAAAAGACTCCATCGGCATCACTTTACCAGAACCAACACTTCCTTTATTCATTTCTTCAACAGGGGCCAAGAAAGTGCCTCACTCACAGCCCTACCTTGAAAAACTCCGTCAAGGGCAATTCCCATATCTATAATTTGCGAATCAGCTTATCCTAAATCATTCAATTTGATATTACCTCACAGGCATCTACTTTTATATAATTGCACACCTAAGGTACGAATAAATGGTGCGTGTCCTGGTGGAGTAGAAGCTAGCACAGCCATTAGACCATACATGTCTCCTCCCATCCGTTTATGGATACCTCGTAGCATAAGCAGACCTGTTAAACATTTTAAAGGACTTTTAAATCACTTAAGATGGGCATAAATCTTTACATTGCCCTCTTAGCCCATGGCAGGTTGGCAGGGCTTTTAGAGTCTGTGCGAATAAGGTGGGCCGTGTCTTTTTCCAAAATGGAACTGACCTTCTGCTGAGCGTGGAAAAACAGAAAGAAAACAGTTTTGTACGTCGGGAAGCTGCATGGAAACTGTATTTTTGCGTCAAGGCGGCGATGTCTAGGTCTATTCACCTAGGACTGTATGTATAGTATGAAGCAGCATATAAAGACTGATGTAAATGCCATAATCGTCGGTCTCCCTTTACATTTATGGGTGTTTTTCCTTGGCTTGGCTGTGAAGGTCAACTCCAGAGCTCGTGGAGATGAGGCTGGATGTGGAGACGAGGCCTTGGCTCGGCTGTGAGGGTCGAGGGACCAGCAGAAGTGGCTCCCCTCCAGACCTGGGCTTGGTCCAGGACTGAGTCCCAGCTCTGAGTCCCAGCTCTGAGTCCCAGCTCTGAGTCCCAGCTCTGAGTCCCAGCTCTGGCTGCTCCAGGGACAGAAGGCAGCCTCTTCCTCTGCTCTCACGGAACTTGTAAGAGTATGTGGTCTGAGGCTTGGAGTGCTACGGTCAGCCCTGACATCCAGGCGCTGTGCTGGTCTAGGGGGGGTTGAGAATGTGGGGTTGTAAGACTGTTTTATTGCGCTCTCCCTGGGTCTCATACAGTGGTGGGTAGCTGTGTTTTTATTTGCCTGGGCTTGGCTGGAATTTGGCTCTCACAGTGGGGCTGCAGCATGCTGTGGTGGGCACTTTCACTGACGTGAGCGGCTTGGGATCCTCTAAGTGGTTAGGTAGTGACCTTCAGACACATTTGGTGCTCATGGGTAACCCAGGTGTTTCTGGTCAGGGATTGCGTAACCTCACCACGATCGTCCACAACCTGTAGTGACGTTTGGTCGACACGCAGAAGTGTTGTAACAAGATCTTAGGAGAGGGAAAAAGTATTCTCGTTTGTCGTTCTGGCTATCGGCTCCACGTCACTCAAGAGTCCTTCTTAAACGACCTTACCAGCCAGCAGTCAGATGACGGTTAGACCGAGACGAGCTCCTCGTCCAGCCGTCTGCTCCTCCAGATCGTCTGTCCTGGGCCAAGACACACAACGAGCGGTCACAAAGCCTCCCCAGTCCTCCCCAGCACTGGTCCCCAGCCAAGCTCCAGACCCTCAGGCACACGCACTTTTATACGACCCGCCAACTGCCATGGCGTGAGCAGAGGAACGCGGATGAGGACAAGTCATTAAGGCACCTGACGAGCCCCCGGGGGGGGACCTGAGCACAGGGAGAAATCACAGAGGAGGGGTCAGAGGTGAAGGTTACACAAGGGTGGCCTTTTTAAGGTAGGGAGGGAAAGGCAGCAATGGTGGAATAACAAGGGTTCTGCTGGAAGGAGAAGAAAAAAAACGAAACGATGGAAATTTGAGTAAATATTAGGACGTTTTCAAACGGTGTGAATCGTCGCCAGTGTATATTGTTGTTGAGCCAGGTAATTACTGCCCTGTGTTGGCTAACCTCAAAATCATAGCTCACCATTAACAGCCCAACAGTTCAACTAGTCCGTTGTGCCTGCTGATCCCTGGTGTTCGGGTCTACAGCAGCGGTCACCAACCTTTTTTGTGCCCCCGACCAGTTTAACGTCAGGCAATATTTTCCCGGACCGGCCTTTAAGGTGTGGCGGATAAATACAACAAAATAAAATGATACGACCGACATAAAAACTGGTATTTTATAAATATTATAATGAATGTGGAAAGTAACTTTCCAAATACGTTTTTTTGGTTCATTTTGTTAGCTTAGGAGTTTCAATTTAGCGGTAATGTATTACGTGTTACCGGCCTGCGCAGCCTTATGAAGGTAGCAGATGTAAGACATGCTGAGGCAAACATCTTGACATGCATCAAGACGGAGTCACAGACAGATGTGGCTTAGAGAATCCGTTGATTTTACTAAATAAAACATTGTTCAGAATCAGATAATAAAGACAAATAATGTCAGTTATGCATTCTTTTTGTGCGACCTGCTGTGTTTTATTTGGCTACTAGTAGTTAATTGTGATTAGTAAAGGATCTTGAGACAGTTGGCTTTCAATCCTTGGCTTGCATAAGTAAAGCCATTTTTTGGATGGAAGAAAGTTCATGTTTTATGATAGCAAGTTAAGCTAACACCTGATATGGGAGTTCAACTTTGTTCCACATGATACTGTACACAGACAGTGCTCTGACTAGGACATAGCAACAGGCTATGTCTGACACGCTGTGTAATAATACATAGATGGCATTCAAATGGGCTGTAGCCTCAGTTGGGACGCTTTATTATCAGAGATAATACCCAAGCATATTTTGAATCAACCCACATATTTTTCATACCGTATCATTTTTAAGAGTGTTAACCTTTCATTAAATCCCAAATAAGTCAAACATATCCCACGCAAAGCGCCTAGATAACTATGACAGAATGAAATGGTGTTATCATAGTCCTTTACATTGCAGGATGGGTGATCACGGTGCCTCAGGAAATTATAACTCAAAATGTAGTTTCCAACCACTGGCTCTGTGGTCCTTGGAAGGGTCAGTGTTCAGATTAGTGCTAGGGTTAGTGCTAGGGCTAGGGAGGGCTAGGGTTAGTGCTAGGGCTAGGGTTAGGGCTATGGTTAGTGCTAGGGCTATGGTTAGTGCTAGGGTTAGTGCTAGGGCTAGGGTTAGGGCTATGGTTAGTGCTAGGGTTAGTGCTAGGGCTAGGGTTAATGCTAGGGTTAGTGCTAGGGCTCGTGCTAGGGTTAGTTCTAGGGTTATAAGGCCTGTAAGAGACATCTTTCACAGCTTGCATGTCTGTTTCACAGCCTCCAGAACAGAGCTTCAGTGCCAGGCTATTGTTTTAGGTTACAACAACAGCCTGCAGCCTCAATACCCGGAAGGAGAGCTGGTCTGGAAGGCGTTCTGCTCTCTTTCAGCAGAGGAAATGATATTTAGCACCAAGTTGTAAGTCATGACTCAATACACAAGTCATTCGAGCACCAGGAATGTTTTCTCCAGCGGTCAAAGTTAGAAGGAGACCGTTTGACTACGTTAACATGAAGGTCAAATAAGCAGGTTTCTGTTGGATGTCTGTTGGATGGTGGAAGATTAGACTGTCCTCAGTCCAGCCCTTACAGATACCCTGTAACCTAAAGATCTATTCTTCATCTTAAGGTTAATGTCTTCCATTCCAACACACATATGCACTACACAAATGTGGTACAGTTGTGTTGAACAGCAATCCGTAATTCACACAAAACAATGACTCAACACGTGAACAGTTTCTTATCTTACAAACTTGACAAAAAAACACATCCACTTCAGACGGTTTGGAGCCAGATATTTAGATGCAAATAAAGCATTGAAACTGGGTGAACAGCATGACTTTAACTCCCTTCAGTTTAAAGTAATGTGCAACATTTCCTTCTTCTTCCATTGTTTTCTGGGTGGTTCCGAGGAAACGAACAAGAAGGGAGGTGGCACCAAATGAGACATTGATGAGAGAGGAACACTGTTGTGAGCATTCGCTCAAATTTCGTCCCCAGCTTGTTAATTGACCTTTCATCACGTTCAGGGAGGCAGTTATTACCCAGCATGCAATATGGCAGTGTAAACCAGCTGCAGGCCTATCAGCACCTCTAGATCCGGACACTGCCCTGTTCCCAGAAGAGCAGCCATTTTTTGTTATGGCTACAGTCACTGATTGAAAGTGTGTGATCGTTCCAAATTCACCTTGTTTATGTGTTTCTGCTCCAGTGTTCCCATATTTAGGCTAAGGTCGGGCCCACTCTTTATTTTTACTATATCCTGCCACAGTAGTGTTGCAGAAATAACGGATCTTTACCCGGAAAAACGGTGCAAGAATGAGATGACTTTTATCACAGCTAGCAGGTCTGTCTAAAAAAAAAACAGTATTTGGACGTTTCTATAACAAAGTGGTGCTTCTGGACTGCTCACAAAAACAATCTCCTCCCACCTGGTGTTGCACTGTGGCCCTCATTACTACGCGAGCGCTGAAATATCACTGCTTGAACACTTTGAAACACTTTCAAACAAGCCTTTCAAAATAATGGGGATGGTTAGTGACTTATGCTACCCATTGAGGTTTTATTAAATATATTTGAAATAAATTGAAGGTTGTTACCACTGAAGGTAGTAAATGGGTACATGGTGCCAGGTTTCACTTCAGCTTCTCCACTTAGAATAATCTTTGAGTGCCTATAGAGTTTCACCCATATCTGACATTAAATAGCTCCACTTAGAACTATGTGGCTAACAGATCTTTTCATTGAGTGCCATATAATGCTTACTAATTGAGGCAAAGTGTATTTTCTTTAAGAAAGAGAATCTGGGAAATAATTATAAGATTCAAAGCGCTAAATGCCAAAAAGGCATTTACAAGACGAGTATGAACATGATATATATATATATTATATTGCATATTGTATATTGTGGTATCACTCAACTGGGGACTGTTGTAAAATCCTCAAATGAGCTGTGAAATGATTGACAAATTACTTTCCTACTTACTGAACTGTGTGATATTAGTAACTTTACCTTGGTGGATGTGAACTAAAACCCATCCTTCACAGTCTGTTTATCATCATGAGTCCATCAGTTATGTGTTACAGATTTGAGCATGGAATAATATCTCAAAAGATTGTTTACCGAGTGGTTTCCACGGTAGCAGACACACTAATGAAGAGGCTGATCTGTCATCATCACAGGCAGCTTCACCATCCTGACTTCAGATGATTGTTATCTCTATGTCACACAAGCGCACCAGAGTTCAGCCAATCGCCGCCGTGTTTATTTTCTCTAGCTGAAAAACATTTACAGGAAGTCACTTATGCGGTCTGGACAGGACAGGAAGAGGTGTCCACAAAAGGGTTTGTGTGAAATGTGGGTCAAGAATGTTTAAACTGTTTTGAGAAACTTTTCGTGAGGGGAAAGGAGGAGCGCGGAGAGATCTGTAGCCAGGGCCAAGTAGATCAAGTTGATGACCTTAAATGGACTTCCAACAAGCTGAGCTGAGGAGTAGTATTGAAAGACACACCTGACAGATCGTGAAGCTGCCTTCAGGTGAGAAGCTCCATCCAGGTAGATCCTGTCCCTCCGTGTGCATCGACAGAGCTGCTCTGGGATCAGTCTGCCTGTCCAACTGGATCCATCCTGCATCTGAGCTTCAGCTGGGGAAACTGAACTGGAAATATACCTACTTAACCATTAGCTCTCCGTGTTTAATTTCGCCTCTGGGAATCCCAGAGCCGTGCAACGTTTTCCTCTGTCAGCACATTCTTCACCGCAGCGCACAATGTGTAAAGTGGTGTTTTAGACGCTAGTTAAAACGTCTGGGGTACCTACTGGTTCCTCGACCATGTCAGCCGGAAGCACATGGACTCGGGCTAGCCATCTGTGTTTGCGTTTGACTGGCGTCTAATAGAGCCCAGGTGCATTCTGGGCCCTTGCCGTTGGGGCTGGACTCTCTGCACTCATCAGGTGCAGGAGGGTCTGTTCATTCCAGCCTTATGAAGTGTCAAATGTCCTTGTACAGTACAGCCATCTTAAGTCAATAACCAACGAAGCGTAAACACACCAGATCAAGCTGTAGAAACAAGGATGCTTGCTCCACAGCTGGCGCCTGCTCGCCATGGTTACGTAACGTCAGAGCCACTCGGGGGAAGATACGCTCGCCGTGGAAGATGGCGTGCTCTCTGTCCGTCACTGTCAAACACTGAGACGTGAAGTTAACCATCGATCCCAGCCTGGTGACTAAACTTCACACTCCACATGAGGCGATGTAAACAGCAGCCTTTATATGATATCCCCCCCGGTCAACAAATATGCTGACTGTGCAACCAAACGGTGCAAATTTAACTTAACGACAGCCTTGTAATCATCGACATTGTTGTTAGTCACTGGTCAGGCCTCTGTGTGAAAGGGGAGCACATCAAGGAATGTTCCATGACTTTCCGTCTGACTCAGGACAAGACGATGCATCCCTGCCGTTGTTGGTTGCGGTCTGAGGAATATTTTAATGTTTACGATCTGATGTGCTCTGGATGTAATGACTGTGCTGCCCCCCCCCCCCCCCCCGTACCCCCCCCCCCCCCCCCCGTACCCCACACACTGCCTCCTGTAACATGAGGATGATGATGGTGGTGGTGGTCGACTGACCTCAAGGAGAACTTAATCTAGTCCACGTGCTTCATCCCCTCGTTCCTTCCCTCTGACCGAAGGCGGAAGAAAATGGAAGAAAATGGAAGAAAATTGAAGAAAATGGAAGCCCTCAGATGTGGAGGACTTCGCACAGCATTTGCATGGTGCGTCTTGCTTCACGGGATCTCAGCTAGTCCTTTCCATCGAGTAATCAAATCATGACGTGACATGTTTGACAAAGACAGTAGAGTTCTCAGGGATCTGTCAGGACAACATGTTAAACATTCCACAACTGAAACTGAATTCTTACAGTTTTGGCCAAAGATTTAATAAGATTACTCATAGTAAGATCACATTTTCTGGTGGATTTGACTTTTGCCAGTATGACATCACATCCTTCGGCAATGAGTTCCTATAACCATATATTTCATACACAATTAAGGTCCAGGCATCTGGGAACCTACAGTGATAAAACCACACGTCGCTGTAATTATATCAGTCATTGGATGAACACAAAAATGGACGTTGTTCACCATGATGTCACTTAGCAGTTAGATGGATCGTTTGATATCGACAGTAGGTTCTGGTTGGTAGCTGTTCTCATCGTTAAAAAACAAATCTGATGAATAAATGAAGGCTTGAGTCATGGAGACTAACATTTTGGTTTTCTCTGTGTCTGTCAATGAAGTGAAAAATGCAACTTTCAGACCGAACTCAACAGGAGGGTAATAAGATTGGCAGTCGATGTTAGTCTGGAAGATGTCAATGAATAATGTACCTCGAGTCCTGATGCTTTGTACGGTTCACATGTCCTCACTATCCTCACTATAACATCAGCACCACTGTAATACCATCAACTGGATCCTGCAGATAAACCCCCACTTTAAAGGACAAACACCAACAAGAAGATCGAGTTTATTTATAAGAAATCATTGTTTTAACGTATTTGTAAAAAATATTTTCAAGCATACAGTACAGCACTTAATTTTATAGCACAGCCCAGTCTAGTAAAAGCAGGTCTCGCCAGCTGGCCTGTGGTTTTACAGGACTGTCTCAGTGCTGCACCACTTAAAATGCTTTCTTTTGATTTAACAGCCTAGAACTTAAAGAAAATAGCATTGACTGTACCTCTTGGGTCAAATGTATTAACACCAGTGAGTGTAGATGCAAGCATATGCAAAACTATTTTCCGAGCAATATTATAAAAAATGAAATTGTCCTGTGATAAATTGATGTGTCTGAGATGATGGTACAGACCACTGTCATGATAAGGAGAAGGTTCCTTCCTTTGTAGTGTTGATCAGCTGGATCACATTGGTAGATATTCTGGTTCTTTGTTCTGATGGCCATGTTCATGTCCTACCTCCTCCAGTAGACATAACATTCTGAGAGGATTACACCGATAATTTGATTTTGTACAGTCAGAAGGCTTTCAAAATCTGTCTTCAGGAACATTATTAATAGAGGATAAAACAAACCTTTCACCTGCTGCCAGTGAAATATCAAATACTGTATGAAAAATACCTTTTCAACCCAAAGAAGCTTAATCCAAGTTAAACAAAGTGCACATTGAGGAGTTTCATAGCCCCTAGAAGTGGACTAATCTTTCATCAGCAGAAATCCACGTTATAGCACTTACACTGTTTTGGTAGCAATTGAGCCACAATAAATCAACTTGATTCAGTCATCAAAACTGTACGATTTACAGCGTGATTATCCGGCTCCCTCCATGGACTCAAAGTTCACAGTAAAACATTGTCTGTACCTGTAAAACCTGTACATTTAGTTGTCATGGTCACAGGTAAAAGCTCAAACTAAGATCTTTCTTTACGGCCTTCGTAGAGAAAGAGTGTTTGACTTGCTGGGTTGAACTCTGCTGACAGATACAATTAGTTGGCTGTTTTAGAGCTGGGCAACGTTTTCGTGGTTCTCAACAATCCTCCACCCACCTACTGGTTTTATAATGTTAAATTCATTGTATGCGTCGAAAAAACAGAAATCCACGGGTGTCTATCTCTGTGGCGGTGTGCCGAACAAGTTTCTAATAACAACAAATAATACAATGAATTTAGAGGAAGGCATGTTCTGCTAGACCAGATTACTTTACAAACACAACATTGTGCTCCAAAACACTCAGACACACAAGTACTCAAACAAAGGACCCTGTTACTCTCAACATCAACAACACACACTGCCAAACTTCCACGGTTCAAACCGCCATGCTGGAAAATGGCGGTGTTTGTTCTGTTGAGGAAAACAAAAAACTTAATAACAACAGGTTTCCCCCTGATGGAGAAGACTTCATTATGCCTGTTCGCTTTCTAGTTTATTCATGGCTTTATTGAAGAATCTGAAGTTAGCACACATCTGGAACCAACGGCAGGCTGGGTTCTGCTTGAGAACAGTAGTGAGCAGAACCCGGTCCACCATCCAGCTGAATGAGAACACGAAGGAGAACGTGAGAGGCCACGCAACTGTGTTGATTAGCATGGAACACATCTGTATTCTCTTTAATAACAGGGTTCCTAATAATCGCCCAGTGCATTGTTTAAGGCTTATGACGGTTTGCCAACCTCGATGACTGTCCAAAATCTTAATAAGCCACACTTACGCTGCACACTTGAATGGAAAGAACCCTATTAAAGGCCGTGTTCATGTGTTTCAGGTTGGTGCGTTGGTGGCCACTGAGTGAGCTAATAAGCTGAAGCTAATAAGGCTATAACTTACATCAGCTCGAGCCATTAGCTAATTAATAGCTTTACTGTTATTGATCAGACACCATGGAAACAAACATATGGCTGAGTCAGTCCAGGTTTCCACACTGCTGAGGCCTGATTATTATCAAGCAGAGATTATGTTCATAATTAAAGGATTCCTACTTTTTTTTTTCCTCTCCCTTACTGTAATTCCAGCAAGAGATATTTCCAGAGGCGATCGATATCTGCTTTAAGGTTATTTGCCTCATCTTACACATTCACAACATCTACACATTCCTACATGTTTAATAATGGGTTCAGTGCCATTATTGTAAAAAATCCGATAAGAAAATATTACGATAAAACACTAGGAATATGGTGAATGCGCTTGTTCTATTTATTATCTTCATTTACCACTCTGCCTGGGAGACTAGCGCCGGCCTAATTAGGGTAAATAAATTCATCTCTGTGATTATTTGAGTCCTTGGCCAAACATTCAGTTTCCTCCGCAGGGCTCTCTGTATTTACAAAGGTGTGAAAATGTATT
Organism: Protosalanx chinensis; assembly: GCA_030340685.1. Lineage (NCBI taxonomy): Eukaryota > Metazoa > Chordata > Actinopteri > Osmeriformes > Salangidae > Protosalanx > Protosalanx chinensis. The sequence continues at coordinate 11,946,201 of CM059330.1, forward strand.
TTTCATTACGGTCATTTGTGAATGTGGGACGGGCCTGTCTGGGGTCAAGCATGATAACTTGGAAGGAATCTGAAATCTGAGCACCTGTGGTCGTTCCTTTTCTTTCAACACATGACCATGTGAAGTCAATCTGCTTAACCTCCCCCCCTGCGACACTCGGGCTAAATTCAGCAACGCTTAGATATGAACTATGGTGCGTTCAGGTGTGTGTCGGTGTTATATGTGTGAATATGCATGCGTGTAAGTGTGGGTGCGTGCGATTGTGCGTTTCGATTGTGCTCACATCTCCCAGTGTCCGCCATAACGTCTCAATTTCATCATAACGTCCCTCGTTCAAGACAAACCCAGAGAAGGCCAAGAAGTGAATTCAATTACTGCAGTATAAACTCAGGTTTGAGTGAAATAACAGGTCTGACCTGCCCCCTGTGGATGATGTTCCTCTGGCCCTGAACTGTGGGCTGTTCCCTGCCCTCCTCCATTGTCTAAAACAGAGACACTTCTGTGGCGTAACAGTCCCCCTGTCAGGGGTGGACTGGCCATCTGGCATACCGGGCTTCGTCCCGGTGGGCCGTTGACCCAATGTGGGCCGGGGCCGCGGATCAGTTGGTACCGGGACGCGGGCTGCCGAAGAAATACGATAATTTATAACAATATTTTATTAAAAAAAATTACCGGATGCTCTCGGTTAAATGTCGGAAAACGAGTAAAAAACGGACGTCTTTGGGAATCGTTGGCTAGCTCGCATCGGACTACAGTGGACGCACGTCCCCGTTCCGTACCCTACCCCCCTATCCCCCGTCCGTTGTTCATGAGCATGTGGGGAATCGCTCTGTGAGGGCCGAGAGGTCATGTTTACGTTGCTATGTGTTTCGGTTGAGGCAAGACCTTTAAATGGATCTCATGCTGCGATGACGCGTCATTAGCTACCGGCAAGAGTAAAAATTGTGATTTTTATATTGTAAAATCAGTAGGGGGTGGAGGGTTGTCAAAGAGGGAGGAAAATATTGCTCAGCTTTGAAATAGCTATCTAATTGAATCTGTCAGTTCTATCCAGCAAGTCTTACTCCATTTCATGATTTATTTTTCATGCGAGCTGTATGAGATCAAACCAGCGATCATGACAAAGAAACCTGTCGATTTTTACACTGACACATAGAGCTACCTTGACCCCAACTCTTTAGGTGCCCAATAGAAATGCGGGTCTTAATATTTCAGTTGATCAGTGTTGGTGTGAAGCATCCAGTATTAGAATAGTGAAGGTGGTAGAAGGGTTTGTGCCAGTGCAGGTGTGGTCAGTGAAGGTGTGGTCAGTGCAGGTGTGGTCAGTGCAGGTGTGGTCAGTGCAGGTGTGGTCAGTGCAGGTGTGGTCAGTGAAGGTGTGGTCAGTGCAGGTGTGGTCAGTGCAGGTGTGGTCAGTGCAGGTGTGGTCAGTGAAGGTGTGGTCAGTGCAGGTGTGGTCAGTGCAGGTGTGGTCAGTGAAGGTGTGGCCAGTGCAGGTGTGGTCAGTGAAGGTGTGGTCAGTGCAGGTGTGGTCAGTGCAGGTGTGGTCAGTGCAGGTGTGGTCAGTGCAGGTGTGGTCAGTGCAGGTGTGGTCAGTGAAGGTGTGGTCAGTGCAGGTGTGGTCAGTGCAGGTGTGGTCAGTGAAGGTGTGGTCAGTGCAGGTGTGGTCAGTGAAGGTGTGGTCAGTGCAGGTGTGGTCAGTGTCTCTTAGACCTCCTAGACCCTTCGCATGCCTGGAAACAGACCAGGTTAGCCAATTTTAAGGGTAAATTATAGTCGTAAATTATATGCTTGCTTTGAAAGATTGAGGAGGAAAAAAAGTCAAGGAGAAAAAGGAGATTTACCAGGCGAATCCCTTTTCAGAGTGTTTAGCTGCTCCACAGCCACTGGCTGAAGACGAAACACATTGCTACAGATGAAACCCTTTCAAAGGAAACATGTCTGTCATCTGCACTCGACAACACCCTGTTATATAAGGCCAAACTTTCAAGACAATGTGGATTTATATCATGTATAAACGACGTGTATATTTTATAGATTGGTCAGAGCAAAAAAAACATCAAATCAAGAAACTAAATCCTTTTGGTGGTTTCACTGATTTATTTCATATCGGAAAATGTGTTCGTTTTCCGTAAAAGACTCCATCCTCTAAAGAACAGTAATACACAACCTCACATTTGAGAATAAACAGACAGATAATGAGGCTTTCATCCTAAGAAATGTACAGGACAGAACTTGAACCCTGAGCCTTTTGATCTATGGTCTTACGTTCTAACCACCGAGCAACACCGAACCCTGAAGCCAGTTGAACATCAGCGAGTCAGTTGGGATGTTGTCACACGCGTAAGATGGCTGATGGGATGTTTTAAACCTTTGCCATTTCCTTCCAACTTTTTTGGGTGTTTGTCCAGGGAGATTTCCCACAACCAAGTGCTTGTCTCTCTCAAACATGTGATTTATGATATTGAAACCACAAAGACTACGTATCCTAACATCCAATCAGAAAGATTTTGATCAGTTGCATTCGATTTTCACAAAGGTCATATTTTCAAACTGTTCAGATTCCTGTTCGTAGCAGATGTTTGTTGCAGAAGGAGGGAGGTTGAGACTCGCATGCGGTCCAATAGAGGCAGAACGTTTATTGCGTGGACGCATACATTTGACGTGTATCTGTTTTAACACGTTGAGCTAACATCTGGTGCCTGTTTACACTGAGGAAACTGCAGTCGGTTAGCTTGCATCCTTATCATCTCATAAACTGATTACATGTTTGGACTTAAGAAATGAATCCATTTATCTTCCCACACACGCACACTTAAAAACATAACCACGCACAGACACAATTGGCCGTCACCCTGGAATGGAGGTCGACTAAGAAACAAGGATGCTTGCCAATCAACATTGCTACTTCCCAGTTGACAGGATAAAGTTGTCAGGATGAAACCAAGTCCAAAGAAACAAAACTGGTGAACATGTGAACCAGTCAAGAGTTAAAGAGAAGGAGTTGAAGGGTTGAATAAAGACCCATCCTGGACCATCTGGAGGAGAGCTGTGCTGGATGGTCTTCCTCCAGCCCCGTGGGACAAGGCTGAAACCCCCTTGGCGTTTCTCAGCCATTACCTGCAGCCAAGACCCCATGTCCACTCGTATGCACACACAGACCTCCATAATCCCAGAATGCTCTCTGCCTGCCTCTGGAGGGTCGTTGTGTTTGGTAGTTTGAACTGCAGCAACCGTGTGAGTCTGGTTTGACATATTGCTCTCGTAGGAGAAGCAATCTTAGATGGTGCGTGAGTACGTCCCCATTTGTTCGACTTTACTTGGAAATTGGGGTCTTAATCAATCGCTGGGATTGTGTTGGCGGGCCTCATCGCACCTGTTTACATTCCGTCATTGAAGAATTGGATGTGAAACGGATCGAGGGAGGTGCGCACTGGAGAAGGTTGGCTGAACGTAGCGGTAACTCCGTGCAGTGAATCTGCCGGAGGAAGACGAATCGTTTTTTTTTTTCTTCACACACGAGTGTGACTACGATGAACGCTTTCAAGTTTAGGTTGTCACATCAATGACACGATAATATCAGACGTTCAAATTGCGTCTGACAGGGAACTTCCGAAGCCCAGATGTGTTCGGCTGAGGCCCAGACAGACCCCTGGCCGCTCTGCCAGACAACCCGAGCGATCGTTTGGAAACACTGGCAACAGCGTGGCTTTACATTTTCGAACCAGACAGATTTTCAAACTCCCTCTAATCTATCATCAATCCAGGGCTGGAACTGAAAGGGAACCAAACAACTGCACACACATTTGTATCCTGACAGGAAGCGTGGAAAACACAAACCGAGTTGATGGAGGACTGTTGATGTGTCTGGCCCCGTTGAAACGTTACTGTCCGTGAGATTTGAAAATGCCAGCGAGGGGTCATGGGGAGCAGGAGGCCAGGGAGGGTGGAGGTCAGCTGGGGTGATCTCTAGGGGAGGTGTGCATGGCTCTGGAGGTCCAGCCTCTGAATGTGGATGCTACAGAGGCTGCAGACGACGCCTGCTCCTCCCCCCCTCTCACCCCCCTGCTCCTCCCCTTTCTCTCTCAGTCTCTTTCACCTCTCTCTATCATGGCCTGCCTCACTGTCTCCCTCCACCTATCATTTTGACTCCCTCCCGCTCTCTTTCTCACTTTCATTCTATCTCCCTCCCTCCATGTCTCTCTCTCTCTCCCCATCTCTCTATGTCTTCCTTTTTTCGATCTTTCCCTCCCTCTCTCCTTCTCGCTCTGAGAAGTGTGTCTGCTCTTCCAGGCCTGACTCGTGTGATTGGAGTGCAGGACATGTGGTTGAAATCTGAGGCCCGCTCTGCTGCCAAGCCACAGGCTCAGTAATGGAGAGCTGGAGCAGGAGAATGAACCATTGTTCTGGAGGGCGGCAGGGAGGGAGGGAGGGAGAACGAACAGGGGAAGGAGGAATGAGGAATGAGGGAAAGGGAGGAGGAGTATAAAAGTGGAGAGGTAGCTATTGTCAAACAAAACAGAAAGTCAACTCTCACTGAGCAGAACAGCCAGGTCAGATAGAAGCTCTCTAATCTCTCTAAAGTCCTCTCTGGCAAGCTGTGCACCACAACCTGCTCAGGAGGGGATTGGTGAGCGTGATGCTGCATTCCATCGAAGCAAAGGTCTTTGGTTTCCACATCTGTCTAAAGTACCTGTTCCTCTTCATGAAACACGCAACAAGTAGATATATAGTAGTATATTTAGGAATTTATATTCTGTATAAATATCTTAGTGCCCTGTGGCAAAATAATTTAATGGAGGGTATAAGAGTCGAGAACCATAAGCTGTGAACGTGCTACCTAAAGAAAGTGCTACGTCAATTTTGGCAACACAAATCCTTCCTACAGTTCTACTTTTGGATGCAACAAAACCATGAAACAACTCTGGTGGCATTGAGCTCAAAACGGCATCTAGTTTCTTTAAAGGAAACCCTGTAAAGTTGAGCCGTGTCGCAGCGAATCACTTCAGCAGGGTTTTTTACTCAGTTTGGTGCCGTTGTGTTGTAGCTCACAATATTTCCATGAAATGATTTCCCTACGTAGCTCTCTCATCAAAACAACCCCACAGATTATCAGACCCACAATCTGGACTCGCTGGCCACATTGTAAAACTGAGCATATTTAGTTAAAACGTTAATGCCAGTTTTTTTTCCAGTAATACGCCACAGAGGAATCCCCTTTGCTGTATGGTTTAACTTTAACAACATGCCGTTAAAGCAAAAATTAATTTATCCTAGACAGGATGTTGGGAGACGCCTGTTGTGGGTGACGACAAACCACCATGAAGTTAACGTTCGGAGCTCAATCACACTACTAAACAAATCTTTTTAACGTTCTACCTTGGTGTGTAAATGTGCAGGAGCAGCCGCCCGGTCTGAAACCTGGGCCAGATCTCTGACATCGCTTGGCTCCTTCGCCTCTTAGCACCAGAGGCCTGTCAGGGGCCGGCAACCAGACTAGAGTTTACATTTAGTAACATGTTAATCACGTAGAGCAGAAACATGTTGATCACGTTTCATTTGCACACGATGATTGAATGATTGATTGATTGTTATATTTTCTGTCTGGAAAGCAGCCAAGAGTTTCAACTGAGTCAAGTTTCTTTAATACAACACCTTTCACAGAGCCAGGTCAGATAGTACAGATAGCCACTTCATATACGATAGTAAAAAATACGATACAAACAGTAGAGAAAATAAGAATAAAAAGAAACAATCAGTAAAAACACAAGCGAAAATGCTTCAGGTCCCCAGTACTTATGACTACGACCTCCAGCCGCTCCTTCCCATGATCCTCTGCTTTCGAGGCGGACGAGCCAACACGTGTGACGGATTATGACCGCGGCAGATAATCAATAAAAGTGCAGTGGGTGCTCTGTTTGATGGATGTCCCTGCTGTGGCTGAGCTCCCTGGGCCCCACAAACAGCACCAGGTCAGACCCTGGGTGATCCATCGCAGTCCCACTCAGGAGGTGTCAACGCAGGCCGGACAGATCCCCACCCAACACAGCCTCCTGCCTCCTCAGGATCTCAGCAGCTCAGTGGTTAGAGAATTAGACAGCAGACCAAGAGGATGCATAGACATACCACCCCCCCACCCCACCTTCAGATAAAAGCATCAGTTTACTGAATACGTCATATTAACGTCTTAATAATCTCAGGTCAACCTTGAGCAGTTTCTCTTTGGTGTGGGATACCCAGTGTCTCACCATGCGATTGACTGACTGATTGATTAAGGGGTTGAAGGTTTTGGTTTCACCAAGATGTGGTTTTGGTCCCACATGAATAGAGCAGCACTATAAGGTCACAGCAGGATCCTGAGTGTGGTCGTGGGAACAGTTGGGCCACTATTCCATTTTCTGTCACAAAAACAATGTGTTTTTTCGGACTCAAGTTTCAGCGTGAACACATTAGCAACCAGCAATGTATTGTGTTTGGTCAGGCCACACAATTGCTTGCGTCCAACTGTAGTCCAACATTCTATGAAATCTAAGTGAAACCTACTCATGAACTTTAGCTTATGACTTTTTATTTATTTTAATGCCCAAAATTTGTTCTGTAAACAGATAAACACAGATTAAATAAAACAAAAAGAAACGGCCCAGTATTGGCCCAAACTAAGCACCAACAGGATCGACATCTGAGGAAGATCACTGGTAATGTGATCAATGATCGATGTTATCTGATTTGCCATCAGGCTGGTTTGGGCCATTATTCTGACAGACAGCCCTGGCAGTGTTTACAAGGTCGGAGCCTAAAAACAATATTTTCGTTCTGTGTTTATTTAAAAACTTGGGGTAATGCCTCTTCCAGCCCCTTTAATTATGGCGCCTGTTTGCTCTCAAACAACTTGGGTTTGGTGAGTAGTTCATCCGTCTGATTGTGGCCGATTACAGTTACACATGGCGGTATAAATCAGATGGGGTCTAAACTCTGGTCTGGCTGGACTGGAGAAGCTGAGAGGATTCAGCGTGTCAGGACTCAGAGGAGAGGGACTGAACTCAACACTTCATTTATTTGTCAGGATGTCAGGAGTTAATACCATCCTGTTCAGCCAACTGTAAACATTATTTCTCGTTCCAGACTCCGCTCAAAAGGCCTGGGTACCATATTCCTTTCAGACAATCTGGAAAAAATCCTTAAATCACCTCAGAATCGGTGTGCGAAAATAAACACAATGCACGCGGCGCTACCATGTAGTATGTCTAAGTTCCCCGTTTTCTAGAATTCTGTCAGATGGTTTATTTAGCTGTAGTTCATTTCAGAAGTATTATGTCTTGCTAGAATGGGCACTGTCATATCGCAGAACGTTCCGTCAACTAAACTACTTCATCGACTGTGTCGTCCGCTGGGCAGTTCAATGGCCACCAGTAATACAATGTTGTAATGTTGGTAGGTGAGAGTTTGATCTCTGACAAAATCTATCTGTTATTGTGAACTGGCACGTCATGTCTAGGTCAATAGTCTGCTCACATGTCTGTACCACTGAAACAGTGCATTCCTGTCCAACTTTCACTTTGGAACGTCTCAACATGGGTGACATGAATATTCACAGCGGTTCCTCCTAATTGTACAGTATGTTCTCCATAAAATGTTAATGTCCAGTTCGGAGGTTTCTTGAAACTTCACGATTATTAAATATGAGTTGGACTGATACAACTGGTACATCAGTTTATTGGGCCCCAAACATCATTAAATTCATGTAGAATATAAGGCTTTGTAATGATATATTTTTGAGTTCTTATTTTTGATAATGTCGTTTAGCACAGTTGTCTGTTTCTCTTTACTGCTCTGTTCTCTGTTCATTCATGATTCAGTCATTCGCTTTAAGCCCTTGACTGGCACAAATGTGTGGTGCGGAAAGCAAACCGACGGTGTTTCCACTTTTTAAAGGTCCACCTCCATCATCGCTTTAAAATTACATCCAGGGCTCACAACCGTTTAAAAATCTTTCACGGAAGAATAAAAACAGACACATTTCAAAATACCTCAAATTATGGAGTGAGTGACATGCAGAGGTTTATCATCAATGAGGTGAAAAATGTGAAGCTTACTACAACCGGACATGTGAAAACAGATTTAAATCCCCCCCTCTATTGGCAAGTGGTAGAATTTAACCAAATAAATAGCAGAAAACCTCACACAAAAACAGCATAAGGTCTGGAAGGAAGTCAAAACTATTTCCAGAATGTTCTGCATGATGTTGGACCTATCGAATCCCTAGTCATGGCTACACCCTCTGGAGAGGAAAGCGATTTAGAACCCACAGCAAAGGATCGTGAGCACACGTGTATTCCCTCTCATTGTGTCTGGCAAAACCCAGTTTTCAGGTCACGCCACACCACATCCCTCTCCAAACCATCCATCTTGACTCTGTGACCTCAGTGGGAGTACCTCTCTTGTTCAAAAAGAGCTGTTTTGACTATAATACCGTGTCCTCTGTTGGGTTTACTGAGTGCACTAAAGAGGCTCCATGGCAACGGGTGGATCATCCAGGCCAAACTAACAGAAGTTGTTGTTTAAGACTCCGATGAAGAGTCTGTTGTTACATTGACACTTTCATCATGTTTTGTATGTTTGTCAGTACCTTGGATCAAGCTAATCATTATCCATGATACTCAGAACCTTCATGTACAGCTAAACTACAATGTTGTTGCTATGGGAATTGCCACGTGGTTACTTGATCACATTTGTCCAACACACATGAGAGATTAGGCACTGCACGTTTAGTACTCTCACTTTACGAGTGACAAGTCCTTCCCCATTCTCTGCCAGTTCATATACTTTAACGGAGCTTGAGGTTTAATGCGAACTCAGGAAATCTTGCAAAACGTCACCAGATATTTCCTGCCAGTGTTTCATTGTCAGTTGTAAAGTTTCCAGCGCTGGTTCATTTAGCTCAAACATCTGACAAAATATTATCAGAAGGTTAATAGCAAAATGATAAATATGAAGAACTGGTACTGTTTGTCAATGTCAGCAAAGAAAGCAGAAGATAACACTAACATAGAGAAGATATCCAGGCTGGGAAAAGGGCAGGGCCGGCCCTATGTTTTGGGGGCCCCAAACAAAAATCATGTAGTGTGCACTCTGATTGGCCTTTGACCGCCTTTTAGAATGGGTCTTATTTGCCATGAAAGTTCATACATACATGGAACTTTCCTCGTCCAATAATAGACCCCAAGAGTCATTCCACCTGTGAGCAAATAATACCTGGAGAGAGAATGCTCCCTCACATGTAGCCATAAACAATAAAACATTTTAACGAGAACCCTTGCGATTTATGACACTAATTTATTCGCTTTTTTATTGTTATTTTTCAGATATTAATTCAGGATTAGACCCAACACAAAAACTGAAAATGACTGCTGCATTCATACAGGTGAATTCTGAACATTCCGACACATTAACCAACACGAAACATGATCTGCACCGTTAAAACAACTGTGATGCTTTTGTGCATTGTGCATAACACAAACACAATTTTGTGTCAAAGTTTCTCCAACACCCCAGAACCTGCCTAGCTGGATTTATGAACAGGATATTAGCTCTCAGAGCCAAGCTGGTGCTAAGGAATGCTCGCATTAGCAAACCTGAACAGAGTTGAACATGTCTGGCACGTAACATTCTCAGCTACAGGCTACAACAACATCTAATCCCACAATGCATCAGTCATACCAGCACTAGTAGATAATGAATCAGCGAATCACGTTGGCTCTTCTTATAAACCCCTCATAACACCTGTCCTTACCCTCTGTAAAACCTTCACGTCAGAGAAACTGACGCTAAACAGAGATTTTCATACAGCACTTTAGACTTAAACTCGAACTTTATTGTCATTCCTCTTCCCGCCCAAAGGTGAGGTCTGGCAGGTGATGAATTGTTGTTGATAGTGAGAGAGAAGCGAAGCTGAGGAGGAGCGATGAAGATGAGATATATCATCGCTTCCATGGGCCTCATGCTTGTCTTCAACGCTTGCAGTAATTATCCACAAGTGTGGTGACATCAGCACTACAAGTATGTTTTCTAACATCTTGTATGTTTACATAGCAGGCAATTTTATCCCATGCAAAGAACAAGGACAAATTTGAACATGTATCCTTTTGAATTCTCAAACCACTGAAGTACATCCAGTGACAGAAAAGTTAAATGAACCCTTAATCTAAGTTGTGTGTTTTCAGATGCCTCATATCTAATATCGGCCTTTATGACAGGTCTATTCTGTATGTGGACATAATGTTGTTATCAAACAGACCACCACCGTCTCCCTCCAGAGATGAATACACCTCAGAGGTACAGAACTTGACTGAGCTCGCAGATTCAAATCCCCCCCCCCCAGTGCGTCACTTTGGATGAAATTGTCTGCTAAATGAGTATGTTCTCATGAACACGGTGCGTACTGAGCACAGAGAGCTGACCTGCGTGAACCCTGGAGATGAAGCTGTTCTCTGGGGTTCGAAGCTGTAGCTTCCTCCCTCCGCCTCGTCAACCTCCACAGCAGAGGAATGCTCACACCGGTGGCCAGGTGCCAAAGCCTTTACTCATACCCGGGAGAGCAACCATTCTTCTTAGAAAGGAGCAGAGGGTTTGGGGAGAGAGGCGAGGCCAGGGATCCTTGGCAGAACATCCTCTGCTCTCATCCAACAGGTACGATACGTTCACGTTGAACGCCTGGACGTTACAGGTTAACTGTAGCAGCAGTGGAACCGGTTAATTAAAAATCAATTAAAAGTAAGAAGCGCTCCTAATGTACTGTGTGGTAAATTTTATACTGAGAAGGTGAGGAAGGAGGAAACGCAGCTCGAGTCATCTGTCCAAACAAGCCTCTGGCTTACCACACCACCGGAGAAAACAAAGCAAGGGCTTCTGGGTAGGATCTGGCGGAGGTCTGGTGAGGGACGCGTGTGTTGACAGTTCCGCTGATAGAGCTGATTGTCAGCAGATGTGTTTCCTCTTCATCATATACATGCTAGGAGGGACGGGGGTGCATCTGCGGGGCAGGGCTTCACACAGAGAAACCACCAATGACGGGGCATCATCGATGATGTCATACACTAGGTTCACTTCCTGTCAACGGACAAGATCCTGCACAGTTGGAGTCAATCTCAACCGGCAACCGGCCAGTCTGCACATGTTAAGGTGGAGGGGAAGGATGTGTCAGTGAATACAGTACCGTACTGCACTCTCTCTTCTGAAACCTCCATCGTGTACCCTCATTATCCCTCCCTGCCTGTCTTACACCCTTTCATATTCATGACTATGAGTCATTCCCCAAGGTCGCTGACCTGCACAGACAATTCTATTTATTTGTGTTTATCTAGAAGCTTTTTGTTCACTCCTCCTTTTCTCCCTCAGTGACCCTGCTTGCAGCTTTCTGAGGTCAAACTATACGACCACTTCAGCAGCCGCAGGTGATGTGCAGACAAGGCTGACAGGCTTTCACAGGATGCTTTCCGTTATTATAAGATCTTTTTTCATTTTGGGCGAATATTTCAAGATATTATTCTATAAACTCCTTGCTGTTGGTTTAGAGTTGACCAAACCAATCTAGATACGAAAGAATAACCAATTTTTATTAGGATTTTTTTAAGATAATATGTATAAAAACAATGAATAAAAGTTTGTCTTAGTTCCTTGTGCACACAGAAACTGTTTCGTAGACCAGATCCACATAAGGTCAACGGCATCCCAGTTAATATAATGGATAAGGATAGGGGCAATTATGTTTCACCTCTGGAATGAGGGTCTGCTAATCAAATGTAAAGCTATTATCAAGTGACTGAAACTCTGAAATATTCCCAAAGAGTCCTGAAGAGACAGCTGGAAGCTATTGGAAAGCTTGGGGGGGGTCGGGGGTGGTTAGGAAAAAACGACAACCTCAATGTGCTCTCTGTGTATAATTGTTTTATTCAGAAATAGCCTTGAAATGAGTGTGAGAGAACTAGTGAGAAAGACTTGGGGGTCAACAAAAGTAATTACAGGGCAGTTGTTTTTACTGGCAAGTATGATGGGACTCAAAGTCAGCACTTAGGAGTCCATTGTAATATTGCCCTTAAAGAAAATCACATTCTCTGCAGGCACCTTTCAAAAACGAGTGACCTCCGCTGAAATACTCTTTTGTCGAAGACCCCCCCCCCCCCCCCCCCCCCCCGATTTCGTTTTACACTACAGTCGCTAATCTAATTACGTGAAGAAATGTAACACCAACAGGGATCCTTGTTGCTAAGACACGAGCAGCCCGTACGAACACGCACTTACCTGCTACTGTTAGAGCTCTGAGGGCCCCCCTGCGCCCCCTTCCGGTGCCCCTGCCGCCCCCCCGCCCCTCCCGCCCTCTCCAGGCCCTCAGAACCTCCTGAAAGGTGAGCCCACCTCCCAGAGAGCGAGCAGCTGAGCTGTAGCCATGAGCTGTCAGGGAGCGTTAGGCCTGAGCTCTCTATACCTGACACACACGTTCCTGAGGGTGAAAAGAGACCTCCAGTTACACCCCAGCCGGCCGAAAGATCAGGCCCACACACACACACACACGTACACACACACATATGTTCACACACACACATATGTGCACGCACACACGTACACGCAAACACACACGTACACACACACATATGTACACACACGCATACATACACACGCAGACATACACACACACACATATGTTCACATACGTATACATACGGACGTAAATATTCACACCTACATACACACATAAACACACACATACGCGGTTCAAAAACAGACCACGTATTCACTCCGCAACCCTCAGGGTCAAATTACAACTCCTGAGGGAACCATGGAGAACCCTCCATATTCATTAAATATAATTGTAATTGCACGCTGTATGTGTCGAGCAAAACGAACACAGAAAAAGAAGCATGACTGTCGTCGTAAATTACTTTTTTTAAAGTACAGCAGGGCGACTAACGTGCACTTACGCCGTGCAGGTGATTCCTCACGGTATTCGGGGTCGAAACCTTGAAACTAACAGGAGCTTCATCTGCCATGACGTTCTGCACTATTAGATTAGAGACGGTTGGCGTGTGTTTTTGTTTTTGCATACTTTTCAAAACATTCAGTTGAGGATTTCTGTCTGCAAACCCAGTGGAATTTGGAAATACAGGACATTGCCATCCAAGGAGTGCGATTGTCTGAAAGGAGGTTTGTTTTGGACATCGTCCACATCACCTCATGTTAGGGATTATGGAAAGCCACCCAGAAAGCAGTATCCAAATGGAATTTTTTAATAAATTTGTCGAGCGTAGTGAAAAAAAAACTTCTAAACTTTCACTGTAAGAAGCAGGATGATAAAAGCCTAGTATGCGGTTCACTATTGTTCTTAATATTTTTTTACGTCCTCAAATATTTTCTCAAGTGACTTGGGAATCCTCCGTATCTATATCAAAGTCAGTCGGTGAAATATTTCTAAAATGTACAGTTCAAAAAACGAGTTGAGTTGAAAAGGTCCGAATGAGGTATTTTCTCAGAGACAATCCCTCTTTTCCACTGTTGTGTAACCAGACACCATCAGGATAGACAACAGGCAAAACCAAAAGACAATATCCTCAGGTTTGAAAACAAAACGCAGACCAACAGACGCGCAAACTAAAGGGAGGTCCGACTCTTCATTCTTTTTTGTTGACTTTAAATAAGCGGATACCACTCCTCCCAGATTTCAAGGCTCCGAAAATTGTTTGTGCATGTGCTTATCCCAGATCTAATCAGGGACCACTTGAACATGAAGAGCAGGTCATGCTAATCTGCTTCAGATGAGTATTGCAATTTGTATGTGCTGCGGGAGAATGGCTGGACTGACGTCGACAGACCTCCTTGGTTCTGCTAAGCCTGCTTCTCATCCCGGCCTTCTCTCCTCAGCGTTACATGATCTCCATCTCTCTCTCTTTCTCTCGCTTACTCCATCTTTTGTCGCGCTTTCATCTGTCTCTTACTCTCCGTCTCACTCTTTCTCTTCTCTCTTTCTCCCTCCACCCACTCTTCATCCATCTTTCTCCCGGTCTCCCTCTCTCTCCTGCTCCCTCCCTCCCTCCCTCTCTCCTGCTCCAGGAGAAGCAGTAGGAGATCAGCAGTGAGAGTGTGTGTGTGGCCTCCGGAGCTCACTTCTTCATCCCTCTGCATACCTGGCAGCTAGCGAGCAGGTACTGCCCTAAACCTGCCCCTAACATCTACCCTCTGTGAAAACAGACCAGGAGGGAAGAGAAGAGGCGCTGTAATACAGCAGGGAGGGAGGGGGGAGGGGGGGGAGGGAGGGAAGGGGGAAGGGGGAGGGATGCTTTGTGGGTGGGAAGAGAAACAAGCCTCTCAATGTGTTGTTTTGCTGTTTGCTGCAGAGATCTTCATTGGAGCCGCATGCGAGTCGGACGTAAACATTCTGTGCGGCCGCGAAGCGGACTGTGGTGTCAGACATCGCTGCTGTGAGCCGCTAAAATCACCCCCAAGGACGGACGGCCCAAACAAGAACTCAGCGAGGACGACGATTCTCCACACCAGAACCGTGTGCATATCTGAGGAGAGGAGAAGTTACGAGGTACACGAAAGGGCGCGCTCCCTCTTACCTGTCCTCACTTGCTGTAAGTCTCTCTGGATAAGAGCATCTGTTAAAAAATTACATTTAAAATTAGAATTTCCTCCACAAAGTGTTTGACTACCTATTCCCATAAAAGTTGCTAATTGGCAAATAAAACAATCATTTGGATGCAAACTCATGTACCTCCTCTTGAACACCACAAACACTTATAACACTTAAACTCTTAAAAAACCATCTCCCACTACTTCTCCCTCTCTCTGTTCCTCTCTCTACGCCAAATTCCCCGTCTTTCCATCCGCAACACCCAATCTGCATTTTACTACCTCATTGTCTAACCCTAATCTCTTTTTAACTTTCATTTTTCACTTCAGGGGTGAGCTGTGGATCGAAACAAACGGTCTCTGTCTGTAGTTCCCTCTGTGTGAAGTGAACTTCAGGTCCACACTCCTTAAGATAAAGTACACCCTCATCCTCCGTTCAGGTCCAACTAAATGATCCCAGCAAGAGCCAAATAAAACAACACTTCTCTCCGCTGGAAGACATGCGAGGCTTGCAGAAGCCGTTGAGGATTAGGGTTTTATAGGGGAGCGAAAATGCTAAATTTAAAATCAACCGAAAGTCTTCACTCTAGACCAGAATGCACATCCCTTATTTTCCAAGCACTGAGGTTCTCGAGAGTAAACTTTATTTTCTCAAAAGACCAGCGTTTCCATCGAAGGCTCCACATAGCCATGGTTCAACGCTAGAGCAAACATTTATTTCAAATCCTCCTGTGTTTACAAACAAGCAGTGATCGATGGTAATAAGGGAGTTGCTAGGTGCTACAGCATGGCAGGAAGCTGTTTTCTCCCTCAGGAGTCCCACTGTACATTCAAACATAAACACACACGCAGCTGCAATGCAACGTGTTTGGACAGTCAACATGGGATCCACCCCGTTGACAAAAGAGGACATTCAGGGACAGCGTTTCACCTCAGTCGTCCCTGAAGTGTCCTGCTAGGCTGCGTTAACCCGTCGACCCGTCTCCATCAGTCCTGAAGCAGCTCTGGTTCATTGGCTCTCGTGTCATTAGTGGAGATCAGCTGTTAAGAAGGGCTGGTGTCATTGTGCCTTGGCTGGCCCGTTACATCCTGCTGTATAGTTTTACATGGGGGGGGGGGGGGGGGGGGGGGGGGGGGGGGGCGGGGGAGGGGACGTTTTAAAAACCAGGCAGTCATTAATCAAACTAATTCCTGTGGCTTCTGGTCCACCAGTCGTTCATTTCCACTGGCAACACATTTGACAAACAAGAACCAGAAACCAGTGAGGAGATCCAATATTTGAAAGGAGGTGGGAGAAGTTTATAGTCCATCCGACATTGTTAGTCTCATCGACGAACATTGTTGCCTTTGGCATGGCATGAGTAAACACCAATCATCTTCTGTTGTGTCAGAAAATGATGTGTGCGCAACAGATATGGGAAGTAAAAAATAAATATTGTGTGTTTGTGTGTTTGTGATTGTTTGTGTGTGTGTGCGTTTGTGATTGTTGCTTGAGTCGTCTGTTAGAGTTGCTTTCAAAACAAAAGTCCTTTTCTACCAATAGGAACCCTCTGTGTTTTAGGACTTGCTTCATTTCTAAACATCACTAGCAGGTCAGAAGATCAAGAACCCTGACCCAGCCGATCTCACTTTGGATTTGTATCAATCCAGGTCACGTTTGACTGGTTGTGAAACAGAACCGCAAGTTCAAAGAACAGCAAGAGAGACAGCATCTGAAGACTATTCAGCCTGGTCTGATTACTTCCTGGAATGGCTTTGGTAGACCACTTTCCCTTGAAAGGGTTCTTGGTTGAACTTGTGTGTCCTTGGTTGCTCAGCCAAAATGCAGCATTGTGGGACAGCACTCGTAACGTGGTTGCAGCTCAACGGAGGAACATATTACTGCAGATCAAGTGGTTACAGGTTCGAATCCCCACCTTGGATTAATAAAGAAAGCGTCTGCATGATGAACACATTCATATGATTGTTTTTTTTCAACCCCAGATTCTCAACAGGACGAGGGCTTTTCTTGTGTCCTCCCTCCTCCTCGACCAGGCTCCCTAGCAGGCCGAGGTTCTCATGTTGCTGCAGCCCTGGACCCCTGGACCCCTGGACCCCTGGACCCCTGCCCCCCTGCCCCCTGCTGTCAGGTGATTCATGCCCTCTGAGGCAGCTTGGACTCTCGGAGGACACCCAAGCCAAATCCAAAAACATTCCTCTCGCAGACAGGACAGCAGGAGGATCTGCGTTCAATCTGCATGTTTCTGCCAAAGAAAAACACAGAATCTCCATCCACTAGTGAGAACCTCAACAGAGGTCAACAGTCAGGCAAGCAGGAGAAGAAGACGGGTGTTTTTGTGTCTTGTTAAGATTGTTCAGCCCTGTGGAGATGTGTGGATGTGCTCCCTGCAGCTGTGCCTTATCAGGCTCCACCTGTCACTGAAATATTACAGCCCCGAGCTTGTCCTTCGCTTCTGGCAAGCCTGAAGCACACACCAGGCCACAGCCATCAAAATAATCACAGAGTAGCTTCTAATTTCAAGAATTCATTGGTATACATTTCTTGTTTGCATAAACCAGCGGGGCTTCTGTGTCACATGATTAATGCACGTTCAGAATTTGGATCGTAAAGCAATCACATGACACAACAAAGCTTAAAGATATATACAATTCCTGCACAACCCCCACCCCCCCTAGAAAAAAATCTTCTCGAATCTATCCTGTCCATAATTCAGATTGTGGATGATGATTAAGAACCCCCATCTGCCCCGGGGAAAGGAGACACCCTCCTTGTGTGAGGGAGAAGGGCAGGGCTCTCTCTCAGCGCTGCCCCAGCAGCTCTCCTGCTATCTGGCCGAGGATCACGCATCTGCTCCTGAACTGCTCCCCTGGCTCCCCTGCTGCCTGGCTCCTTCTCCAAATCTGCTCCGGAGGTTGTGGCCTTGTTGGAATGCGGCCACAAATTGTCTCCCTCTCTCCCTCTCTCTCTCTCTCTTTCTCTCTCTCTCTCTCTCTTTCTCTCTCTCTCCTTTCTTACTTACTCTCACATACACATAAAACCTGCGGACTTTCCCCCTTCTCTTTGCACCATGCAGACTTTTCATCTGTTTCTCTCTTTCACTCCCTCTTTCTCGATCTCTCTCCCTCTCTCTCGATCTCTCTCTCACCCACATGTAAACACACAAAAAGGCATCCATGCTGTCTCTCTCACGCTTGGTCAATCTCCCTCACACACACACGCACACACACTCTTCCCCTCCTCTCTGCACATACAAACACAGACCCTCTTCTCACCCAACTCCCCCCTCCTCCCCCCAGTGAGTTGTCTGAGCTCAATCCTCAGCCCCCAACACACAGAGGGCCATTAAAGCCAAGAGCCCCCCAGGGCCCCCAAACCCTAACCACCACCACACACACAACCCCCCTGCCCCTCCACCTCCCCCACCCCCACCACCACCACCACCCCTGACCTTTACTCAGACTAATTTATCTGCTACCTAAAGGAGTTCCAGAGCAGCGCGGATGTGGCCTGGACATGCAGGCTAATATACAGCCGTTCGGGGTGTTCCCTCATCAGCTCCCTGTCACGGCCCAGAGGATGTGGCCTGCCAGAGCTCACCTCTGCTGCAGCACTCCTCTGAGGGGGAGACGGTTGTCCCGCACGCTGGAACGGGAGGTGGGGCGCCCCCTCGTTACAGGGGTCAACCGTCAGTGTTTAAGGTCAAAGTTAAGTTTGATGGGGAAAGATACGAGGAGCCGCGATAGTACCAGTTAGCGCTGACATGTTTCTCAATTCAAGACCTGGAGATACTTTCATACGTAGGGAGTTAGCGGTTAAGGCGTTGGGCTCATGATCAGAAGGTTGTGAGTTCGATTACCGGCTGTGGCTACAAGATGTTGTGTCCTTAGGCAAGGCACTTCACCCTACTTGGCTCTGGGAGAATGTCCCTGTACTTGTTGTAAGTCGCTCTGGATAAGAGCGTCTGCTAAATATGTAACTGTTTTGATCTTTGTTGAGGGTCGGAAACAAAGCAGAGGCCTGCTAGTCACTAAAGTTAAATCTCTGAGAAGATCAGAAGTGAAACCATAAAAGAACCAATAAAAGGATTTCACACAAATGGATGTCAGTTGAAGATTTGAGCTAACACACACACACACACACACTCTCTCTCTTTCTCTCTCAAGTGAAGTTTGGTCCCTGACTCGTGACTTGGATTGCCTCAGCTGGTGTGTGTGTCAGAAACAACCCAGGATGTGGTCATCCAGAACGAACATGGTTTTGGAAGGAGCCTCATTGTTCAAGTTAACGTTAGCGCATTAAAAGTCCTTAGAAATCCATGAGCTGTAGCTGTAAGCATGCACTCTCCTCAGTCCAGAAGCATTGATGCAAGACTCCTGAAATAATTAAATGAAGCCACAATTAGGGTGGAAGCGAGAGAGTGAGTGTGATGGAAACCAGAGAATGAAAAGAGAGCCAAGCATTTTCATGTGAGATGCAGCAGATCTGTGGACTCAAACACTATTATGTGGTCATGATGAAGGAAGCATTGTGAAGTTTTCACGTTCAAACTGGAAATGGCACTGGATTTGTTTGAAATGCAGTTGCCAGTGAAGTGACAAAATATATAAAAGCAAAACAGAACACTGAATTGATGATGAACCCTATGACATTTATTAACCCTGTCACACAACCATGCTATGGCTAACCCCAACACTGCTGTTGTAGCTGAAATCTTCTCTTTAACTGTAAACAAGTGTCGGTAACAATAATGTCATAGGTTTGTATGTCATGAAGAATAACACTGATTAAGTGGCTGCTTTTATCCAAGCACTGAATTGGGGAGATTTGAACCTACAACCTGAGCTACACCCATCTATCTCTATCGTGACGAAATGTTCACTCTCATTTTAGCGTCCACATTTGAATTGGAACCTTGATAAACAAGTATCTTCATTTATCATGTCCAAGTTCAATGCCTTTAGTAAGGATCGATGTTATTCTTCTACAGAGAAAAAGTCCTACTGAGAAATAGGGGAACTAACATACATTTTCAAACCCAAACACCTCAGTATGGTGTTCAGTAACTATACTCTTATACTACTGTATATTTGATCAGCTCAAACATCACCACTCCCCTAGTGCCTCATTGTGACAGCATGAGTTGATGTAAAAACCAGTTTTGGCTCTGTTAGGCTGTAGCCAGGGAGGCCTGCTAACCGGAGGCCACAGCATGTTCTAATGATGTCATCCTGTCTCCACGCCAACAGGTCCAGGGAGAGTTCCGTTTGGAATTCTAGATGATGATCCTTATCGGTTCTGGAGCGTCCAGCGGTGAGTCATGTTCTCACTTCTAGACACATCTTGGTGTTAATCTAACTTTTTTTCTTCTAATTTCTCAACGTTTTCTTTTAGTAAAGATATGTGGAGATATAAACATGAGCCAGGTGAGGTCATTTGTCATGAAGTTGTCCGTTCCATTTCGTTTTCTGATGTAGTTTCATGGAAGACAAAACAAAACATACCTCTTCACCTTATATCATACACACAGTATTAATTTCAGGACAAATGACATTTTATTTGTTTAAATTTTGTGGTAGCCACACCTCAGAGTCCATGACTGTTTCAGAGAACCACTTCGGCAGACGTTTGAGAAATGATCTGACATAAAACATTCAGTGGTTAGAAAAAGCAAGGCACCGTTCCTTCAGAGCTTTCCGTGACAACTCTGGAATATATTGCCGAGTGGGCCAATAATGTGGCTGTTAAAATGAGCGACGTTTCTAGCTTGTTTGAGTTTGTTGACAAATTACAGATGTTGATTCATTTGTAGGTCAGGAAAAGGCGCTGGAGACTGCAGATGTAAACGTTGCACCTAAAGAGCCAGTCTGTTATCACTAATGAAAGAATTACACCAAGCAACTGGACAGCAAGTCCTAGTTCATCATCTTCTTGAGAACTGTGTCTTATGTTCTTCTAAGCTCTCATGGCATCCCTAAGAGAGCGTTTTGTCAAAGGACACGGCGACCTCGGGTCTCTCGTCCCGTAGACAAACATTTCTCAGCAGTGTAAACGTGCAGAGTCAAGCGTATGCTGGTGTGATGGATTACACTCCCTCCTATCAGGCAAAGGGAACTGCAGGAACAAAGTGTGCATGTGTTTGTCTGTGTGTGTTTTGTGTGTGTTCCTGTGCGTGTGTATGTGTGTATGTGTGCCTGTGTGTGTTTGTCTGAAAACACACACACCTCCCCAGACCCTTCAGAGCCAAACTCAGGAGTCTCGGGTCAGAAGCTCGCTGAGGGCAATAAATTGAACGAAAACGGAACCAACTCAAAGGGGAAACTATTCATCCCAGCCCCATAACTCTTCCTGCTCCTTTTCCCCCTATTATATTTTACGTCTAGCCTCACTGATTGCATTAGCAGGTCCTGACGAAGCCTTGAAAGAACAAAGCTGTCATAGCTACAGAGCAGACCCAGAGCCGAGGGAGGAGCTAGGACTGGGGGGAGGAGCCAGGGATGGAGGAGGAGCCAGGGCTGGGGGAGGAGCCAGAGATGTAGGAGGAGCAAGAACTGGGGGAGGAGCAAGGGCTGGGGGAGGAGTCAAGGATCTGGCGACACCCTGGGGGGGGGGGGGGGGGAGGTGGGGGGGGGATGGGGGAGGAAGTCGGAGGGGGGGGTTTGAAGGGATACAGACCCAGAAGAGGTACAGACACAGACTCACAGACAGACAAGCCCAGTACAGACACAGACACACACACACTGACGCACACACACAGAGCCGTGTCGCAGTACACAAAGTACAGACATGGCCACAGACCAAGTATGACGTGAGCAGGAGGGAGAAGAGAGGGAAACGGTCCAGACTTCAAAATCACAGTAGTCACCCCTGCACCTAAATCATCAGGAAAGGACAGCTACCAAACTCAGCAGATTATGAGATGACTGATCCTACAGCAGTGGAATACTGAGGTCATGTCAAAAGGCCACAGAACTCTAAGCATTCAACTATATAGAAGTTGCCTCAGCAGCCTTCACTGATTATGATATAATTAACAATACTGATTGACATTATTGCTTACAGACTTAACAATACTCTATCCAAAGCAAATGATGCATGGTTCAGGGCAGCTGAGATGTGGTTATTTTGTACTGTGTCTGGTAAATACAGACTGTTCCTTCACTCTGAACCACCAAAATACAGTCTGAACTTAGTTGTGTTCTTTGATTTTCTGGTGCACTCTCTGCATGAACTGAAAACATCATAAAAACATCCAACGTCATGGTGGTTTGGCGTGGTAAACGTTCCTGTCAGTGAGATGTTCTGTCGTCAGAGGTGAGATATATGATACGACTGAAACGTAATTTCCCGCTGGTCTTGTCACAGCAACGCATCCTTCTTTATGCTATTCATCCTTAATGGCATCAATCTTTGCAAACGTGGCACCGCAAGGCTGTGATTGGTCCGTGTCCAGGTCTCATATTTATGTACTTCCAGAGTGTTTCAGCTGCCAGCTAAACTCGTTCCCCCCTCAAGTAACAAGGCAGCCAACAGACGCGTCTCCAGATCTGTTTACGTTTGGATCTGCGGACATGGTTCCAGGTGAGCCTCCATCTCCCCATGCAGAACAGCTCAGCTCTGTGTTAGGGCACAGTGACCTCTGACAAGATGTTTGCTTGAATCTGTTTTCAGCGGCCCTCCAGTTTCTAACGGAAGCTACGTTTCCATCTTTAGGACCTCTTAATAAAAGAATAATTCACCCCTTCGTCCTTATAATGTCATCTTCATGTTTATCGCAGAAATCCGAGATGAATCAGAATCTCCTCGGGCCTCTATACATCCCATCAGCAGATTCCTTTATGACCAGAAGTATCCGATTCGAAAGTTTAAATGAGGCATCGGGGGTGGGAAGCACGCCTGAGTCTCCCAGCAGCAGCGGTCTTAGCACCAACGTGGCATTTACTGGGTCATTTCACGGAGGAGCTCCGAGCCAGTCAACACAATCACAGACACGTGAGCAGATCCACACCGGTGAGCTCATGCTTAAACTGTGTCCAAAGTAGCAGCGGTAATTGGACGACTGAAGCAGCGACATGGGGCGCTTGCCTGGAGACCAGACTTTTCAAAATCTCTAAATCCAGGCTGAAATGTTCTGGCTGGGGAGGCTACTGTGAATAAGTGCCAGATCACACCCAGGCCGAGGCTGTGATTAGGCTTGGCAGCTACAGAAAAGAGGCTCCTGATTCATCCTGACCTGGAAGACTCCAAGGAGGACGTATTCCTCCGCCGACGTATCCCTACGCCTGACTTTGTGTCTGAGGAACAACACTATGAGATTTATTCCAGCTGCTGGTTTTTTTCCACATTCAGCATTCTGTCTTTAAGGGCCAGTCTTGCTTTGAATCATTTTTATTAGAGTATTCATAACGTTTCTTTAGGGGAGGACATTTTGGTAGTGTTCAGGGTGTAGTACTGTTTCAATGTTACAGTTCTGATTGGCTAAGCGTTACTTGGTTTTGATTGGATCGAGTGTACTTGTGTATCCAATCAAACTCGTTTGAGGCTTATCCATGACCTAGATGGCCTGCCAAGCTTCCTGTCAGCCCCAAGACAGCAAAAGCCTGTTGGCCCCCTTTCTCTGCCTGGGTTCATAAAGGACTCAGACAAGGTCACTCTCCACAGGGAGGGAAGCTACCAAACCATCTGTCCGCTGGAGAGGAAACAGTTTAATCCAGCAGGATGGAGCCACCACGCTGAAAACATCTCTTCACACCGGCTCTCTTTCATATCATCTCTTTTTTTAGAGACTAGCCACCAAAACCCAAGTTGTAAAAACTCCAAGAAGAAGCTGTGCTCCAGATGATGATGGCTGTGTCCAGGACAGCCTCTGGGGCCTGTGTGCTGGCCTGGGTCTGGGTCTGAGCCTGGATCTGGCCAGAGGCAGGGACAGAGATGGATAGCCAGTCTGTTTGGGATTCAGTGGATGACAGGAGAGGCGATGATAGCTCTGTTCTGGCGCACGCACGTTCCCATCGGCTTTATCTTTCTCAGCCAATCTCAACACGGCAGCTGACCTGGACCATTTAAGGTGTGTATTCCCTACGAACCATTTACATTTAGTCATTTAGCAGACGCTCTTATCCAGAACGACATACAGCAAGTGCAGGGACATTCCCCCTGAGGCAAGTAGGGTGAAGGTGAAGGACACAACGTAATGTTGACACAACTGGGGTTCGAACTGGGATCCACAAACACTAATGTAGGAATAATTGATGAGGCATATCAAAAAGAAAGGTACTTCCACCTTGGACGTTTCTTTGGTGGTTTTCTGCGTAATATTGTTTTCCCTCACTTTCATTTTGATGAATTTGAAGTCCCCACAACTGTATTTGTCCCATTTAGAAGTTTCAACAGTAATACTTAATTCTCCGTGAAGGCCTTGAGGCCAAGAGTGGGAACTTCAAAGGGGGAGCGAAGGCAGAGCAGATATCCAGAGAAGGGAAGCACGAGGTCTGCGAAATGAGACCTGCAGAGATGCTTAGCAAGACAGTCCAAATCAAACAGACACTCTGCCAGTCGCTCAGCCAGGGAGTCCCATCCATCACACTGCCGGGTCATTATTACTAGCCTGCAGTTGACGTCCGATTCAAAGGTGGAGGGTTAGAGCTGCAGCCAGGGAGAGGACCATGAAGAGGGGGTATTGGAGCCGGCGTGTGGCTGGGTCTGGGTGAGACCACGTGGGCATCAGCAGAGGAGTAATTTCACCCTCCGTCCAGCAAGCTGGGATCCAGAGAGCTGGAAGAAGGGATCTCCATATTCACCAGGGCGTCTGGTCGTGTGCTAATATTGTGGTTCACCGTATTCTTCTTAAGCCACCTAGAGAATATGGGCCTGGATGTTGGAAAGTATTTTTGTTTTCGGAGAGAGTTCCCCGCCCATCATTAGCTCACATTCAATCTATACTTTCCATAAACCCACACGGGATTGTATTATTTGGGTAGGTGTATCTCAAAGGTAGTGGAATTTTGGTTCAAATCCCCCCTGTAAATCTCTTTGGATAAAACCCTTGAGTAAATGAAAACATGATTATTAGTGTTATTCTCCCTTACTATTCTGAGTATAGGAGTGTAGAGAAGGGAGCTTTCTCCTATGGAGATGAATCATGATTGGCTGGACGATAAAACAACATGTGGATTGAGGCTCTCCTGGTCCACTGGCTTCAACTCAGACCTTGACTTCCAGAATGTTCCAGAAAGTTCCAAAATGCTCTGAGCTTGAGGCCCCAAATGCAGACTCACTGACAGCTGGGCACACACACACACAGCTCACAAACGTGTAAATGCACACTTAACACACATACATTTGCGACCAACGTGGATTTTTGAAGTGCCAGAAATCGCCCCCTACTTATGAATTTCAGGTCATGGGGGCAAGACAGACCCATTTTAAAATGCTTGCACAGAGCGTGCACACACACCACACACACACACACACACACACACTCAAACCTGTGAACACTGAGGTCCTCCTATATGGAGACACACATAGTAACTGTTCTTCCTCGAGCGGTCATGGTGGCCATGTGTGAATGAGGTAATGACCCCATTGGTGCTGCTGTGATGTGGCTGCACGTCTCATCCACCTCTTCACACAAACACTTCCAAGTCCATGCGGTCGTCTGGGCGACACTCTCCCTCGGCAGAAGCGAGGGGGATTTGGGATGCGTTCAGCGAGAGGATGTTGTTGTGCGGGGAGGTGGTGGGGGTCTATTACGGTCCCAGCTGCTACAGATCAGAGTTCCCTCTCCGAGAAGTCTCTTATTCTTTGAGTTTTATGGCCTCGGAGGAGTCGTGAGATGAAGAGCGGATTCTACTGTTCTGATGACCCACAGAACCAGAGGATCACAGAGCAGGTTCCTCTCTCAGGTGTCCTGGCAATAGGAAGGATGTCCATCTCAGCGGATCCTCTCTCTGAAGCCCTTCCCTGATCAACATCTCTGATTCCAGTGGTAAAGGTGAAAGTTTAAACATCGGATTCATGTGTTAGGCTACCTGTGGGGGGGGATTTGAATCTAGGTCCTCTTGATCTACTCTACCGTTGAGGTATAGCAATCCGTAACAGGCAGCAGGTCAGTGCAGAGTGAATACACACTCTCCAAACCAGATGACTTCCAGCCTCCTCCCTTCCGGGCCTGGCCAGCTTGGTTTAGCTCAGTTCATCAGAGGATGCAGAACACACGTCACACTGCCAGGCCTGGTGGCTGCGAGGCAGAGCTTAGCCAGACCTCTCCTCTTCTGTCCTCACTTCTCCCACCCTCCTCTCTTCTGCTCTCTCCTCTCCTTACCGTTGGATTCTCTCATCTTTCTCTCCCCCTCCTCTTTTCGCTCCTTCTATTCTCTCCACTCTTCTCTTATCCCTCCCCTCCTCTCTTCTATCCACTCCTCACCCTCTTTTTTCAGCCCCCTCCTCCTCTCTTCTCCTCTCTCTTTTCTTCTAAACTCGAGCTTCACTTCAGCTCCATGTGGGACAGATTGAGCTGTGAACCACAGCTTCTCTCCTGTCCAGAATCCGGCTTGGAGAACTCACCCTCTTCACGCTTTGTTAGGCCCACACAACAACAGACCCTCTCTTATTTACACAGCAAGGACAACTCTGGTTTTGCTGAAGCTGAGCGAAAACCTCAATCAGAAGTCCAAGGGCAAAGGATGTGTTCTTTTTATCCATTCAGTAGGGATGTGATACAGGAAATATTGTGGTTCTCCTTCTGATTTGTCTTGTCAGAATGTGTCTGCCAGTATGTTCCAGATACACCTTGAATGTTAGTTCACCTGGGTTTTCCAGCTGAAATTCACAGCTTCAGGTTGAAGGTTAGAGTAGCTAACCTAGTTAGTAGCTCCAGTTAGAGTCAGTGGAATGAAAGGATGGCGTCCATCTTGAGCAGTACAGATCTTGAGCAGGATCCAGACTGCAGCTGCATCTCACCAGCAGCTCCACACCACGATCCTCCAGACCCACCGTCTTGCCTGGACGAGGACAGAAAAGCCGCGGAGACCTCCTCGTTTTTTTGGGCGAGACAAGAGCCAGACGAAGCCTCGCGATGAGACATGAGAGCCAGGGTTCCAGCTGCTGGTCAACTCTCACCAGGGAACTCTCCTCAATCCATGTTGGTGAAGAGAGGTCCATGTTCCTGCAGTAAGCTAAGCTCCTCGTTCATGTAGTAAGCTCCTGCAGGTGTAGACAACAGTACTTGGACTCCATCAGGGTAACCTGAGCTGGGAGGATCAAGTGACTGTGTAACCCGGGCCTGGGACGAAGTACTCTCTCCTGACTGCAGCTGCTGGGGTTCACTGCAACCACACACACAAAGTCACAGAGATATTTACTGTGTTCAGACCAGGCGTCCCGCTGAAAACTTCCTGTTCAATATATTTTGTCGAGCAAGGATCCAGGACATCGAGCTAATATCCTTCCAGTCCAAGCACCGTACATCAGCGCTGATAGCAGGTAGAGGGGGGTCATGATTAGGACGAGTCTCCAGGGACATTGTTTCCAAGCGCACTCAAAGACGTCGCTGAATTTCAACTCCTCCATTACACTTCTCACATCAGTTTATGACTCAGTTTTCCACAGCCTTTTGTTCCAACCCCAAACGCACACATGATTCCTCACTACTTTGAGAAACTGACCACACATAGAGTCAACCCCTTTTGACAAAAGGGCTCTTTGAGGGCTGATTTGGAGCCGGTGACCAATCTAACCCTAATCCTCCCTTCAACAGCAAGAAGAACCCGTTTCCAGCGTGGCAAACTGGCTAACTCTTAGCTGGTCTAGAACCCTTTAATGTCAACTGGTCATAGTTCAGGTTCTCAGGTTCAGATCCCTGTGGATAAAAGCCTCTGCTTGATGACTGTGTTAGTATTGTCACAGTAAACAAAATAATCAGGAAGTGATCATCAGGAAGTAAGTTCTTAACGAGCTTGTGTTCTACCGCTGTGACCCCGTGACCCCAGGAGTAGAGGGCACCGTAAAAGCGACAAATGTGAAACCATATATCACACCAGAGTAAGAGGGGGGTTCATCTTGGAAAGCTTCTGAGCAGGAGGGGTTCAAAGACCTCTGGCTCTGACTTATTTGCTTTGGGAGAACAGAGAGAGAGAGAGAGAACTACAGACTTTCCAAACGTCTCAGCCGTGGTCTTCCTGTCATAGTTTCAGACGGTTACTGCTGCCTTACAGATATGAACAACAAAGTGGACACGTCCAGCCTATTGGAAAGGTTTTACTCTGCAACTTCCAAGATACCTTCCACTTTCCTTCCTGGTATTAAGCTGAGGAACGTTTCCTGGATACTTGTACACGGAAACACACACAAGCTTTAATTACTCAGTCAGGCAATCTGAAACTGGAAACTTTGTAGGTTGTTTTGAAGAATGAGGTCCCTCTTTAATTGAATTGAATGAAAACTGGGACGATTATCCTTCTTTGAAAAGTGTTCTGTTTACGAAAGACAAGCATCTGAGATGGCGGTCATCTGTCTCATAGCAACGAGGCTGTGATGTGGGTGTCGCCTTACACAGCTATGGTAAACATATTGATCTGATTATAACGTTTGCAGTCCTAATGGATTGTGTTCAAGCAAATTCATCACCAGATTGTTTTAGGCCCACAGTTTTTTCATAAACAATCAATTTCCTAAGAGGCTGCCTGACATTAACTGGGACGCTGTTTTAGCCTCATTCCTGGGTCCTACGTGTCGCTTATTTGGTTTTTCATTTCTCTGTTTGGAAGTGCAAATACCCTGTTACTGGACCTAAGTAGATTATTCTGGTGTCAGAATTTTTCTAACAACTTTTTGAAACTTTTTATTTTGAAAGGTACATACCATATAATTTTTTTTCTTTTATCACTTAAATGTATTTTTTTATATACGGCTTTAATCTACTGTTTTAGGCTGCTTTCTTCTACTGTGGAGGTCCCTGCTTCTGTACAAATGCAAAATAAATAATAATAGTAGTTCAGTTGGGCAGTTGTGGATGTTGTGGAACAACGGGGTATGTATTGGCTCTCATGAATAACTTTAGAACTGTACCAATTCCACTAATGGACACATTACTGTTTTTATGAATTTTAGCCTCATTTGACTCTGTTTCTTGGATGTTGAAGTTGATGTTTAGTAGGCCTGAGCCACATGGATATAATGAAGAAAGACCATTTAGATTTTCCCAATTTAAAAATTTCATTTTTCCAGACAGAACACCAGAAGAATCCCCTCCCACTGTTGCTTTATATATTTACTGGATGTTGATTCTGTAGAAACTCGGTGTGAGATTCAGAGTGACAAATAATCCAGATCACACTAAATCTGTGAACTCTGTGACATTTCCTGTAAAAAGGTCTATTCAAATAAAGGTGGATTTGATTTGTGGGCTCCCGTTAGAAGGAAGGGAGTTTATAAAGAAGACTACCATACAGGTATTCAAATCCCTGGTTCAAATCCCATGTTCAAATCCCAGGTTCAAATCAGTGGTTCAAATCCCTGGTTCAAATCCCAGGTTAAAATCCCTGGTTCAAATCCCAGGTTCAAATCCCTGGTTCAAATCCCTGGTTCAAATCCCTGGTTCAAATCCCTGGTTCAAATCCCAGGTTCAAATCCCTGGTTCAAATCCCTGGTTCAAATCCTAGGTTCAAATCCTTCTCTATACATTGCTGTGGATGAAATAGTCAGATGAGTGAATGCATTACTTCACAACAAACAGCCCCTCCCCATTGCTCAGGATAACAAACGAGCCTTCACCTGATCCCTTTTCCTCCACATCACATTCAATAGAACTGCGTTGTTTTACCGCGCAGTCATAAAACCCCATATTGCATCGAGAATTTATATTTTAGCCTTTCTTTGGAATAATTGTTTCCATACTCTCAGTCCCCCTGGTTAATATCGCTTTGCGTTGTTTATTGCTCCAGAAGCGAGAGAGAATGTTTCTTGGTAAGAAAACAAGAGTGTGTTGGTTGGGGTTCTCGTTCTCCTGCCATGAGTGGTTTAGGACTATTAGGCAGATCGCAGGTCTGTGTCTGAGGGACACTGGTTGCGTGGGGACCCTGTCTGCACGTCTGCTCACTTTTACGGCCATGTTGTTTTTTCCCCTCCAGCTGCCATAACTGGGATAGAAGCACAGCCAATGATGTTTGCTGACACATTAGGATCTGGCCTCTGCTCGTTTTTTACATCATGAAACCATCCAAAAATGAACCACGATGACCAAACATGGCTTTCTCTCCTATCTGAAGTCAAACGAACGAATAAACCTCTTTGAGGAGGGTGGAAACGGTTTGGTGTTTTTTTCTTTTCTTTTCTTCATCAAACATACCAGAAGATGGAATATTGTTTGCCTTTCTTTGCTGAGAGACACTCTGCACGATATCCTTGAGTTCTTCTAGCTTCCAACTTCCATTCTGGTACAATAATACCCCTGAAATTCATCTGTGCCCCAAAGCGTTCCAAGTGTTGTAAAATGTGAGACTTTCCCTCGGGTTTCACACGTAGTCTCCAATGGAAACGTTTAAAAAGGAAAGGGCCACCCGGGATTTGCTACAGTCTCACGCACACACACGCACACACACACACACACTTTACCTTTCTTCCTCACAGTTGGAGCAGGCATGTTCACTGTCATGGTGATTATACTCTCTGTGTCTTTCCAGCTGAGCTTACTCGCTGTTATTATTGGACATGGGGATGTATATTAGTCATGTCACAGCTTGGTGCGAACGTTTCATTGTTTCCCAACACAGGGCTCGGTCCAGCCAGAGGTTTAAAGCCCCAGATCGGACTGCGTCACCAACAGAGTCTGAGCCGTGAACCTTGCTTTATCCGGATATGTTTGATAGCCAACAGAATGTTATTAAAACAGGGTGTGAACTGGATGTAAACCATGTAAACCAAGTTTTACTTCCGTCACATGTAGCCTAGTCATCCCTGGACACTGGACCGAGGGGGGAGATGGAGGGTGAGGGTTAGTGGGGTGGGTTGGAGGAGGTGTGGGGGGACGTTGGTGGAGAGTTGGTAGGTGGGCAGGTGAGGGGGTTATGGGGGGGGGGGGTGAGTGAGGGGGTCAGCCAGCTTGTGAGAAGACTACAGGTGTGTGTGGTTGAGACAGATCTCCAGACACTTGCACCCTGTGTGTAAAGCCAAACCTCCTCCTCATGTGTTACAGTGATCATACAGAGTGGTAGCCATGGTTACCAGGTATTTTTGAATGTCTGGGTTAGGAGAACGCCTCTAACCCTAACCCTAACCCCCCCCTCTCTCTTTTAAACACCGGCTCGACTTCTCCTTTTACAGGCAGTCCCAATGTCAACCATTCCCCCTTGACACCAATTCATAAAAGTTAATTGAGAATAATATACCTGTTGAGAAAATACCCTTTTTTGAAAATGAAATGAAGGAGAAGAAAAACTAAATATGGAGGGTTTCAAATCATGGCATTCCTCAAAGAAAATAGACCAGAGTTTCAGATGAAAAGTGTTTTTTATAATTTAGCTTTGAATAGGTTTTCTCTTTGGGGAGTTTGCGGTTTTCTGCAGTTAGTTCTGGGCTATTAGTCAGTTGAATGGATACAGAGAAGCTTAGACATTTACAGTATCGGTGCTGAACATCACACCAGGGACAAGAACTGTTCTGTTCACAGAACCATTCCCCAGGCCTTCCAGGCAAGGGGCTGGTTACTGTCCCCCATCCTCTCCCCCTGACAGGTTCCCAGAGGGGGGCAGCAGCAGGCCTCGTCTGTGGGCCGTGGCTCCAGGCTGTGGAGCTCTGCTCTGGTCAGCCCACATCCACCCTGAGAGGGCAGCTGCTGAGGGGAACCCAGGCAGGGTTCAGATACGGAGCTTAGAGGACCTCAGATCTGCTCCATCGCCTGGTGTTCCTCTCCGCTGCTTCTTGTGTCTGGGCGTCGGGTAGGAACGGGATTTCTACCCCCGACAGCTGGACTGCGTTAGCTTCTGTAGACAGAGACACACGGATGGTTCAGTACTCCTGGCCTCCGTCTGCGTGGCACAGACAACGGGGGGGACAGTGCCACACACACACACACTCTCTCACAGGCACGCATATATTCACACACATGCACACTCACATACACAGGCATACTTGTGTACAGACATAACCCCCCCTCCCACACACACACACACACACACACATGCATATTCACACACTCATACACACACTTATACACACATGGAAACTCACGCACATATACACACACGCAGGCACTGGGACACATTACATAAATAAATGCGAAGGCTCGTGCTTTCTCCAGCCTCTGTTTAACTGCATGCATACTTCTCATATTGTTACTATGGTCACTGTGCCACAAAGTGAATTTGCGCCCCTAATTGGTTTATTCAAAACATACTTCTCTGATTCCACGTCAGGCCATGGGAGTTGGGAAGTTGGAGAACTCCATTTTTCTGTTTTCTGTGACACAAAACAAAAGAAAAGTTTGAAATGAGACGAGGATGGGCTGGCTCAGAACAGCTCTGATGGTTCAGTCTGTTAGAAGGGGTTCTGAGTGACGTCGTCCTCGCCCTGGGAAAGGAAATGAGGCAGGTTTCCTGGACTGGAGGAGCAGGGCAGTAGGCTGGTCTGACCATGACATCCTTCAAGCCCACTGTAAGAGGCAGCTTTGTGTGAGGCAGCCCTGTGTGAGGCAGCCCTGTGTGAGGCAGCCCTGTGTGAGGCAGCCCTGTGTGAGGCAGCCCTGTGTGAGGCAGCTCTGTGTGAGGCAGCCCTGTGTGAGGCAGCTTTGTGTGAGGCAGCCCTGTGTGAGGCAGCCCTGTGTGAGGCAGAAACCACATGAGAAGTAAGGCAGCCATGACCAGATTGACATTCTGAAAGCTGTAGACAGGTGGAAAACACTGGAATAACATTACACCAGAGTTTGGGGAGAGGCAATGTGTGTTTGAGTGTGTGTGTGAGAGAGAGAGAGAGAGAGAGAGAGAGAGAGAGAGAAAGAAAAAGAGAGAGGGGGGGAGGAAGTCAGAGAGAGTCAAAGAGAGAGAGAAAGTCAGATAGAGTCAGAGAGAGAGAGGAAGGTAGTCAGAGAGAGGGAGAGAGAGAGAGGGAGAGCGAGACAGAGTGCAAGTTTGGATGTCCTAGTATGGCCCACTTCTCTCCCTGCTGCTGTGGCTCCTTCTGAGGTGCTAGTCTCTTTTTACCACCTGGATTTGACCTCCACAGACTGGTGCCTGCACATGCACACAGCCGACAAGACATTTAGCCAAAAAGCCAAACGTTTTTGAGCGTTGAGAGCCGCACTAAACATTTTGAGCATTAGTCATTAGGAATGTAGCGAAAAATACGATTTTTAAAAGGCATTTTTCATCCGTAATCTCGAATCTGCTTTTCAAATTTGTCAAGATGTCCAAATAGAATGTCGGCTTCCTGGATTTTTATGTGCAGATAAAAGAGAAGCAGGGGGTTATCTCCAACTCTACAGACATTCCAGTTTAGCGTGGTGTGCAGAGTGAAGCTCGCTAATTGAAGACACATTTGAAAGATGTCTTGCTCTCCGCCAAACGCTCTCCCCCCCCAGCACGGCAACGCAAGAGCAAGAAGGACCTCTACTGGCGGAGAGAAGCACAGCTTTTCAACCGACTGACGAGATTGAATCGGTGAAGTTCACGGACTTCCAAGGCCAACAGGCCCATGTTTTACCTGAAAGAACATGTGTAAGCTTAAGACCAGCAAGAAGCCTCCTGTCAGCTGCTACTTTTCAAAGCCGTGACAGGAAGCTCAGCAGCCGGCTGTTATGGAACCCTTTTAGAGTCGTACGGTGCACACATACACAACTTTGGAAGCTTTCCGCACACATGACGTGCCTCATCTAGGCTTTCCGCATGGGGCTGAGCTCTGGTCAGACTACAGACTGTCTACATAACATGACAGATCGCAGGTCTGAGAGAAGGGGGGGGGGTGGCTCTTCTCATGTTTAATGGCAAAACAGTAGGTGGGGAGGGGGGAAGGAGAGGAGGAAAGGAGGGGAGAGAGGGAAGGAAGGATGGAAGGTGAGGAGGTAAGTAGAGGTGGAATGAATCGATGAGAGGATGAGAGAACGAGGGGAGGAAAGGAGTGAAGGAGTGGAGGACATGGTTGGAAAAGGCCTCCTGTTTGAGACATCCCTCCCTGGCTGACAGAACCTACCGTCTTTTTTTCCCAGGATACTTAGCAGGCTTCCCTCTTTTATAGTGAAGGGAAAAAAGCCTGGAGGATGGCGGAGATGAAAGGAAGACACACGGCCGAGTGAAAATGATGCCTCAGAGAGAGAGAGAGAGAGAGGGACAGAGAGAGAGAGAGAGGGACAGAGAGAGAGAGAGAGGGACAGAGAGAGAGAGAGAGAGAGAGAGGGACAGAGAGAGAGAGAGAGAGAGAGAGGGACAGAGACACAGAGAGAGAGAGAGCGGTCCTGGCAGACGCAGGAACCTGAGCCTGCAGGATGGAGAGCAGATGTCTCCCTCACCAGTGGAGGAATGAGCTCCAGCAGAGCCACCTGTTCAGCCTGTGTGCCACCCTCCCAGCATGGCATCTTACTGTTCAGCCTGTGTGCCACCCTCCCAGTCTGGCATCTTACTGTTCAGCCTGTGTGCCACCCTCCCAGCATGGGATCTTACTGTTCAGCCTGTGTGCCACCCTCCCAGCATGGCATCTTACTGTTCAGCCTGTGTGCCACCCTCCCAGCATGGCATCTTACTGTTCAGCCTGTGTGCCACCCTCCCAGCATGGCATCTTACTGTTCAGCCTGTGTGCCACCCTCCCAGCATGGCATCTTACTGTTCAGCCTGTGTGCCACCCTCCCAGCATGGGATCTTACTGTTCAGCCTGTGTGCCACCCTCCCAGCATGGCATCTTACTGTCCAGCCTGTGTGCCACCCTCCCAGCATGGCATCTTACTGTTCAGCCTGTGTGCCACCCTCCCAGCATGGCATCTTACTGTTCAGCCTGTGTGCCACCCTCCCAGCATGGCATCTTACTGTTCAGCCTGTGTGCCACCCTCCCAGCATGGGATCTTACTGTTCAGCCTGTGTGCCACCCTCCCAGCCTGGCATCTTACTGTTCAGCCTGTGTGCCACCCTCCCAGCATGGGATCTTACTGTTCAGCCTGTGTGCCACCCTCCCAGCATGGCATCTTACTGTTCAGCCTGTGTGCCACCCTCCCAGCATGGCATCTTACTGTTCAGCCTGTGTGCCACCCTCCCAGCATGGCATCTTACTGTTCAGCCTGTGTGCCACCCTCCCAGCATGGGATCTTACTGTTCAGCCTGTGTGCCACCCTCCCAGCATGGCATCTTACTGTTCAGCCTGTGTGCCACCCTCCCAGCATGGCATCTTACTGTTCAGCCTGTGTGCCACCCTCCCAGCATGGGATCTTACTGTTCAGCCTGTGTGCCACCCTCCCAGCATGGCATCTTACTGTTCAGCCTGTGTGCCACCCTCCCAGCATGGGATCTTACTGTTCAGCCTGTGTGCCACCCTCCCAGCCTGGCATCTTACTGTTCAGCCTGTGTGCCACCCTCCCAGCATGGCATCTTACCTTTCTCACCTTGGAATCCACCCTCCTGCTGTTAACAAGTTGTCATAGCGACAGTATTGAATGAGTAGCTTTTTCATGTCTAATGTGTATTTGGTTCACAACAACTGAGGCTGTAGCTGCCTCATCGCGACGCGTGTAATTTGACATTTAAAGCCGCGGAAAGTTCTGGTGGTTCATCGTTTTGCGGTGGAACAACTTGGAACAAAGTCTCGCACGATCCAGGGTCCAAAACCTAATACAAACACAACTTGAACGAATTCTCTACCTGTTGACCCTAACGATACATCACAAAATCAGTTATAAAGTCAGAGGCGCTGTGATGGGTCCTCAGAGCGGCTCCGTCCTGGCCCACCGTGTCCCTCCTCCTCTCACGGTTCATCGAACTCCAGCAGGACGTCTGGCAAATATCGACAAAAATAACGACAATGAAATATATTCACCATAATATCGTACCGCGTTCCCTGCCAGAGAAAACACCAGACAGAGGCAAAACGACATTTCTCAGCATAAAAACCTGGAACTCCCATCTGTCTTCCAGACATTGTGAAGGCGTGGAGGGTTCTGGAACACCTGTCTTATACTGCAGTAAAGGGACTGACGATCTCCCTGCTGCTGAGGGGGTGCTGCCTGCCTTACCTGAGCTCCAGGCAGGCCAGGAGCAGGCAGGCTCATCTACACCACACACACACACACACACACCACACACACACACACACACAGTCACCCCTCGAGTCACCCCACCAGCTGTAAAGTAAGCTGCCGTCATACACCAGTGAGGGGTCAACAGTGTGTCAACATCTAGCCGTAACGAGACACATACTCAGACACACACACACACACAAACGCACGTGCTCCAGAAGAACTGTTCTCTTAGTCTGCAGGAGTTGTCCAAGAGTGCCAGAAACCAAGGCTGAAGATATTATTCACAAAGACTGCAAGAGCACTGAAGCTCTTCTGTTTCCAGTGGGAAGCCAGTATTGTTGAGGTTGAATAACCTAACCAGTCGGGTATCATTGAGTTACATCTCCTGACTACAGGTCAACAAGTTCCCTTTCCACTCTTATATGAATTTCTGTGTTGTCCTTAAATTAGGAACTGATGTACTTAGAAAGGCAGGTCAGACACTTCTCCTGTAGTTAGTAAAGGGAGAGTGAATGAGGTCATCATGTCTTCCAGAGGGGTGCTGCATGTCGGAGCCATCAGGTCCAGAAGAGGCTTCGTGAGCCAGGGTTCAGCCTCTTCTGCCGCTACCTGGTCCAGACCCTGACACCCAACCAGGGTCTGCATGTTTACCCACTTTAACGTTAACATTTACATCCCCTTCTAAACAGCCATGTCAGCGAAAGGAACTACATTATTCCTCTGCATCACATCAGCATGCAAGGAAGCAGTTTGTCTCCTCCTCTGAGAGGGAGACCGATAAAAAGCCTCACAACATCCAAACGAATCAATCCGCCCTCGGCAAACACACCAGGACATCGAAGGATCGGCAGTAAACAGCTTTGACCTCAGCCAGGGGGTCAAACGTTGTTCTTCTAGATCGGAGGAACGAACCAGAAAGTGTAGATTTTGGCATGAGAGAAGTTTGTTGTGACACTGAGAACGTGCTCAGGTTGGGTCTTGTTTTAAAGAGAGAGAGAGAGAGAGCTCTTGAACCCTGTGTCCTTTCCAAGCAAAAACAGTGAATCCTAAACTCAGCTATGTTTGTTAATGAGCCTTTTACGTGTACTATACCTATAATTCATGTTTGGACAAGAAGGTGAGTACACTAATGTAAAATGCAGGACTCTATTTTAACAAGTCTCAACTACATTTTAATGGTCCTATCCTGGTCTGGAGATGTATATAATGTGTTACAGTGTGTTTTCTCTCCCTGGCTGTTAAACGTGGAAATATAAACATACTATTCTTGTGTTACCTATAATTGTTCTATTAATATACTCTGCAAGGACCGAGTCTAGGAGATAGGGTTATGCTTGGTTGGGTGTGTAGGTATTTATTGTGTGCAAATTCAACATATTTCCACTTGTCGCACGTTGTTAATATTTGGTTACACCTTTGCCATTCAGGACTAATTTAGATGGCTACATTTCACACCTGCTTGTCACAGGTCCAGAGTGTTGTTTAGTGAGCGATAGACACATGACCACAGCCTAGCATCTGTCGGCACAGCAGATTCAGGCACCAAGCGAGGCCAGAGCTGGGCTGAAGGTCCACATTGGAGGTTAAGGAAGGTTTAAGGTTAGGGTCATGGTGAGTGGCTCTCTGTTAAACAATCTTTACCATCTGTACAACCTTCACCAAGAGTTAGTGAGTGTGAGACCAACATTAGTCAGACTGGTTCAACATATTCTCTGGAGTGTTCTCCAATCACCAACATGGTCATTGCAGTTGTCAGTGTATCTGGGAAAACATGATTAAGCAGCCACATGGCCAACAAGTCCAGCATTCCAACACCAAACATATGGGAAAGAAGGAAAAAAAAAAATTGAAAATGATTGCAGAGATTCGACAGTAAATCTACAGAGCCTGGAATCAACAACACAGAAAAAAACAGTTTCTCAAACCAACCAAAACAATGGACACTTCACCACAACACGTTGGAAAAGCAGCAATAAACCTCTTGTCTGTTGGATGAAAAAGAAAAGGAAAAGAAATACAACTATAGATTTCAATCTTCATTCCTCAGGGAGGTTTCTGGTAGCCGTTCACTGTGTCCCCCACCTGAGAAGGTAAAAAATAAACCAGAGATGAGCGAAAGCCAAACGCACTGAACATAAACCAAACTTCATACAATTTACAGCGAGGAAAAACACGTTCTGGAAAATTATATCTCTCTCCCATTATTTCCCTCCCAAAGCGTTCATTTACAGTAAGTAACGGTATGATATTTGTAATATTCTTCAAATTTTAGAGTCATAACTTGAGCTCTGTCTCCGGCCTGTGAATGAGTATATAAATCAAATAAAAGCTGTGTAATCCGTTTTAGCACGCTTGCTTCCTAAGTATACATCGTCTGTTGTCCCTGAAGCTCCCACCAGCTTCCTGTTTCCCACCACTCTTTGGGGACCCGTGAGCATCATCTGCACTCCATCACAATAACTACCTGGAGATAAACAGGGAGGAACGGCAGAGTTGACCGAGTAAACAGAGGGGCCACAGGCAAACACCTCGTCTCATCATCAGTCATCTCTGGGTGGTGAGAACACCCAGGTTTCCTCAGAGGAGCGGAAAGACCCCCGAAATGGCACCAGACCAGGTGCTGAAGGAAGTTTCCAGTACTACAGAGTGCTGTTGGCCAGAACTACTGTCACTGTAAACGTAGAACTCGCTCTCTTGCTGTTTCTTGGCTCATCTGGGGAGATCTCACCTTTTCCTCTTATATAAGGATAATCTAGCCCTGTCCTCACACCACCATGGCAGTGAGACAGAGGTCCTGTGAGGTGCCCTGGCTGCAGGGCTCTGACCTGGGCAGGAGTCAGCTGGTTGAACAGGTCCTCGTACAGGCCTCTCCACTTTTCCACCTGAGCCTGCAGAACGTCCACCTCCTCAGCCTTCCACAACGACATCCTGACAAGACAGCGTGTGGCGGTAACACTTGTTATTCTTATCTGATTCTATTAGAAAACCTTTGTTTTTATAACTTTTATTCACGGCTGTAATGCTTTGAGTGCCCCTCAATGAGCGAGGAAGCTACAGGTTCTAGTGTGACTGTGTTTTCCATTCCTATATCAGATATTCATGTCAGATTTTGTTTCTTAACTTGGAGGTGTACCTGCTGCACGTGTCCTCCAGGTGGCAGCACTGACTCTGGCTCTGGCCGGGGGAGCCATGCCGGAGTTCGGCCACCTCTTTCTCCAGCCTGCTCACCTGCTTGGCCAGGTTCTCCTTCTCCTCAGACAGGCCCTCCTTGAACCTGGGAAAAAGGATTCAGGGGGCGTGTCAGGATATTGGGGGAAGGTGTTCGAGGGACTTCCTGATTGTCTTCTGAGATAGCTTTTCTGTCTATTTTCTTTGTCTATCTTATCTATCAGTCAGTTAATAATACCTCATTTAGCAGACGCTTTTATCCAAAGTCAGTCAGTCAGTCAGTGTTTTCTCCTGCCTGACTGGCAGAACAAGTTACAGTATTGAGAACACCGTAATGGCAGCATAGAGAGCTCCATCATGGCCGCCCACCTCTTGACGCAGCAGATCCAGTGACGTTGCTGCTCGCAGAGCCACTCAAACTGCTGGGCTGTGGCCTGCAGTTTCTGGAGGCTAGCAGCGTTCTCCTGCTGCAGTTCCTCCACCCTCCTCTGGTGGGCGCTGCGCTGCTCCTCCCATGCCTCCTGCAGTTCCGTCACCCTCAGCCGCTCGGTGCCAAGTTGCTCCTCCAACCCTGCGTGGAGTTTTGCGTGCTTGCGCTCCAACTCCTCCAGATCACTGGTCTTGCTATCGAAGCCACAGAATACGGAGACACTATGTTACCTTTGTTAAGCCTGCGAGGACCTTCTTTGAATGGCTCAGGTTCATTTTTGGACATCTTGACAACGTGCCTGAAATGTCTGTGGACATTCAGCAAGTCAGCAAATTACAGAAAGGGGCGCCCATTTCTGCTGACCTAAAATCACAAATTCCGACAGAGTCCCATGTTTTTATTCCTGACCCATAACGAGCTTCGATATCGTTGCTCCGTGTTTTTGAAACAGTTGGGGACGGCTTCACTTGGCTACAGTTTGTGGTAGATGGTAATCAAAAGTTAGGACTTCCATTTTATGTTTTTATGTTTCTTTGCTTAACATACGACTTTATCTAGACTGAACTTTAGATTTGTACATGATGTTTGCTTGTACAGCTGGGTGTAAAAACCCATGGGGTATTTGGCTCTAACCCGAGCCATTTTAAAACAAACGTCATCAGATTCAAACATTGAGGAAAGGTAAGTTAGGGGGTACACACATCCACTTCCAGACCTTCCTACCAGCCCAATTCCCCCCCCCCCCCCCCCCCCACCCCCATGTTTTCCCTGAATCTCCCCCCTGTGGGCCTACCTGTGCAGCTGCGCCTGGAGGACCTCAGCAGCCACAGCCTGCTGCAAGGCCTCAGCGTGGAGCTCGTCCACCAGGCTCTCCAGCTGCACCTCTGAGGAGAGCAGGTGGAGGAGCTCGGAGTTCACCTGCTCCAGATGCAGGCTCAGTACTGCTGCTTCTCTGAAGCCCTCATCCTCCAGCGCACTCACACGCTGTTGTAGAAACTCCACCAGGCCCTTAACCAGCACACAACACACACACAGAGTACACATACGTAACACTTACACACAGAAAGTACACTAAGCAGATGTACACATTCTAAGGATAAGCATCCACTATACAACCAGGAACATTTACTATAATGCCTTGTAGAATGCAAGGGTCTCTTCGAAAAAAAATAGCTTGCCAGGAACATTTAGGGGAGCCTTAAATACCAACATGCTGTAGTTATGCATGGTAAAACCTTGTTCAGAAATAGGTATATTGTAAGTGTATGCTATGACTTGAAATGGTGTTCATTAGTACGAAGTAATCTGTAATCAGGTAATCTGAATTTGATAATCATTAGTACAAAGTGTGCAGGCAGAATCCTTAAGAACAGCTGAGGATGTCTGGCAAGTCCAGACATGTGTGAACCAGCAAAATCCAGATTGAACAGGAATGTGTTGAGTGTCCCTGAAAACTGATATTTCATCACGCCAACCAGCGCTCAGATGAAGGAGATCATCAAAATGGCGCTCTACCTTTTCGTAGCATAGCCTGCTGACCAGCTGGTCGTGCTTGATGGTCAGCTCCACGCTGACCTGCTCCTGTTTGTACAGCCGGGACCCGAGCGTTTCCAGATCATTCTGCAGGCTCCTCTCCCTCTCCCGGCTCACCAGGACCTCCCTCTCCAGCACGGCTGCATCACAGGAGGCCTCGGCCATGTTAGAGTCTAACACTGTAACTGCAGCACACCCCTCTGCCCTCCTATAGGGTCAGACATGTTCTGCTCTACCTGTGGACACGCGAGCGGTTTGATCCAGAGGACAGCACCACAGCACCTCTCACACAAAGACTCAACACTGGGAATTCTCCCACTAGTATAATAAAACAAAGTAACTGTTGTTTTATAATGTTTTAGGATGTAGAAATATCCAGTCACCATATATTGAGACAGTGAGTCATGGAAACACTATGTGGACTTTGATCTGTACGGTAAAGATACTTCAAAGGCTTTCTGTGGAAGTGTGAGATATATGAGATGTAATATAATGGTTTTCAGCATGAGAAATCCCTTCACAAGTACATAAACCAGCCCTTTCACAGCAAGAACCTGTAGTGGCGTTAGAATCTTCCAACATCAGCTCAGCTTCCAGTGTTCCTCACGTGGGTTCCATTATGAATCCCATTACAATCAACAAACATACACTGACCTGCCGCAGGTCCAGAACATTCCACACTCACCTTTCTCATGAGTCAGACGATTACACTTGGCTGTCAGGTACTGGATCTGACTGTAGTCATCCTCTCTACCGACTCTGAAAAACCTCCTCATCCTCTCCTCCTCTCCCAACTCATACCTGCGTTTCTCTGCTCTCTGCTCTCCCACCTGCTCCCTCCAGGACTGGCACAGGCAGGCAGACAGACAGGCAGATAGACAGGTTGATTTACTAGCACACCAAGCTGCTGGTGGCAACAGGAGTGGGAACGTTCCGAAGGGTCGACGTGCGATACAGTAGGAGTATCTCCCGCTCTTATCAGGACTCGTGGAGAACTGATAACACCTGGAACACGCCCACTAGAACACGTTCCATCATCTCCCCAAGCTCGTTTGCATTTATGGCTAGAACCTAATCCCACCCCTATGGCTACACCTCACACCCCCCTTTAACATGAGCCAGCGATTGGATGGCAACATTATTATTACCTGCTTAGTTATCAGATGCTTTTATCCAATGCAACATTTGAGCAAAGGGGAAATTTGAGCTTGGGATCTCCTGACCAGAAGTTAAACACACTATCACTGAGCTTTAGCCTAAATCGCTTAAACATGACTCAGCAGAGAAGTTACTGAAAAGAAACTGCAACACAGTAAACTGAGAATAATACCTGAATGTGTTGTGCACAAAGGTTGTACGAAACAAGATATTTCCCCCTCTAGAGGCTTAGAAGTTCGTGGAAGTAACATGTTCGAAGGCAGCAGCTGTACCTTAGAGGCAGATGTCTGAGTTACATAACAAATTACTGTCATAGAAATGTGTGACCTGAGGGGGTTAAGGTAGTATTGTGAGACTTGTCCCATTCGCAACTTTGAGTTTTCAGTTGGTCCTCCTCACCAGAAGGGGGAGACAAACCAACATGCTGGTCCAGTCTAAAGTCCTCAGAACAACCCAGGATCAAGTCAGTTTCTTCACATCAGTGGTGTCAAACTGGTGTCAAGAAAGTGCAGGTTTTCACTTCAACCAAGCACTTTCACTGAGTAGAGAAACTTGTTAGTGAAATCAGCTTGTTTAGTTGCCTGGTTGACAGAAACCTGCACCCTCTTGGCCCTGGATGGCACAAGTCTGACACTGATGCTCTATGGGCTTCCATGTGTTATACTAAAGCCTTAACACAAAGTCTTAGATGACACACAAACACTTTACTTCAGCA
This sequence comes from Protosalanx chinensis, assembly GCA_030340685.1. Lineage (NCBI taxonomy): Eukaryota > Metazoa > Chordata > Actinopteri > Osmeriformes > Salangidae > Protosalanx > Protosalanx chinensis. Next base: position 11,989,033 of record CM059330.1, read on the forward strand.
AGAAAAAAATAGGTTATAAAGGAGTGTTCATTTGAACAGAGCAGTGGAGTATCAGTGGGAATATAGTCCAAGGCTTTAAGAGCCCTCAGATTCATTTAGAATGGTAGTGACAAGCTCCAGGAACTAGGGTGTGAATAATTTATAGCGTAAGGATCTATTTGTTCAGTTCGATTGGATCTATAATTCGTGGATGATGCATAATTCAAACAAGAAGATGTTCAAAAATGGCATTTATTAAAAAATGAAAACCACCATGCTAAGTTCTGTCTCCTTAACACAAAAGTTGTCGATAGAAAATGGCATTTGGACATCTACACAAAGCGTCCGGTAAAATAAATTATATTCCTCCAAATCAGAAAGACTATATTTTCAAAAAAAAAAAAAAGATCCATAACACGCATGTAATGACCAGGTTCTGTAAGTCATGCATTTGCATTAAAAGAAAAAGTTTGGGACATTTTGTTGTTATTTCTTAAAGAATCCAGAAATTCTGTTGAAATTCTGCAGCTCCCAAACCTACAGAGGCCTCCTAACAATCATCTGACTCTTCTGGCAAGGTACAGTTCAGTTATATTGGGAATAGCTGAATACAAATATTATTATTTTTTGGTTTTGTTTTTTATAGCTTGAACTTGAATGGAATACAATAAACCCAAAAAAACACAACAAAATATTACCTTTGTTAATCAAGGTAAAAATGATTAGTTTAGATCAGTGATACTACTGCCATCAAAGGCCAAGAGGGTGCAGGTTTTCGTGTCAACCAAGCACTAACACCAGCTGAATTCACTAACAAGTTGGAGTAGCGCTTTGTTGAAGTGAAAACCTGCACCTTCTTGAACCTCAATTGCACTTTGACATCACTGGTTTAGACAACTCAAATAAAGACAGAAGAGTCATCATTATGATACCAGTAATACAATCAATCCCTCCACTGTTGTCAAGGTCTCTGGAAGACAAAAAAAAATAACTTACTAAACTTATACGACCAGACTCACAAAAGTTCAAGAATACCTGACTAACCAGTGTTTGACTGCGATTTGATTGGGATTCTTTTTTTTTTTACAGATTTTTGTCAATTCCAGAGACCAGTCTTCACAAAGAGAACAACCCCATTCAAAACTAATGAACAAGCGAACACAAACTGCTCATTACAACGTTCCACTCAACTGACTAAACCTGTACACATGGGGTGGCACACGCTTAATACCTTTCATAGCCGGAAAACTACTTCACTTAACTGTAACAGCGTTTAAACTCCAAAGCTGCGGACTGCTTACTGAACTCTTTCAACATGAGGGCAAATAACAAAAGACAAGACTTCATTGCATCTTAGCATACAAACGCACAGACCACACAATGTGGAATAGGTCAGCTCAACTTAAGTCAGTTACTTCCTCGGAGGCAGGTATCAAAAGCCTATTGAGTTTGTACTTAATCCTTATCGAAACAATAGGTTTACCGAATACAGATTCGTTACTCACAACTTCAGCTTGAAAACAAAAATAACAGTTCATTTACGTCTAGAAAGGGACAGAAAAGAACATGGTCTTCTTTGGATACTTAATCTAGGGAATTTAGTCAGTGGCCAAGATCATGAAAAAGCCTGGATCCTAACCTACCCCTGCTGCAGTTATTGATCCTATGATTATTCATGCTTTCTTTAACACCATGTCTAATCAGAACTGAAAAAGCATCAAGTTACTGTATGACTCCAACCTAAACAAGCAAACATGAGCAGCTTGTTGTTTCTGAAATCGCTGAGTCAGTAGCAGAATTGGAGCACTGTATGGGAGGGGGGGGGTCATATTGAATTACAGATCATGATAACATAATCCCTCTATAAACTGTCGTTTTGAGCTGGCTTTTTTGTGCAGTATTTTATGTGAAAGCCCGCTCAGGTGTCTAGCTCATAGAACACATAGGAGTGGACAACAGTCTCTAAAAGAAAGAACCTCATCATGTCAGCAGGGGGCAGTGGAGGAGCGAGGGAAGAAGGGAGGAGAGGGAGGAGGAAGGGGAGGGAGAGGGGGAGAAGGCGGGAGAGAGGGGAAGCCTACTGAAAAAACATGACATTGCACTGAGTAGCCAGACAAAATGAAAGGCAGAACTTTGTCCTCCAACCTCTGCACAAGAACAAGAAACAGAAAGGAAATGTGAAAGCTTATGGCCGTGTCCTATTGGTCATGTCAAGCCCAGGTTGACATTCCGTAGGATTTTATACGCACACGTGACAATCCAACGAGATCTCATCATTATTTACTTGCAGGACTCAAAAAGGTGAGTTTCCACGCCAATCACAAATGTGAATCAAAGAACCTCCGAAGGAATGTCACCGATGTCCACTCAAAGTCAATTTGACATTCTGCATGACAGACAAAACAGATTATTGCACAGGGTTTATGTGACTATGGATGGTTGGCCAAATAAATAACATCAGCAAAAATAATTACAACAACACAATAATAATAATAATAATGCTAGTAATAAAAACGGTTTAGTCTAAGTTCCCGAACCCGATCCCATCTTTACCACTGCTGCCAACTAAAGTCGTCATTTGACCCAAACACCAAGAAGAATCCCAGGATGGTCGCGAAAATGACAATGTTCCCCGTTAGCACGAGAGCGCACGCTCCCCAAGCAATCTGGAAGGAAGAGCATCAAGAAGTCAGAGAACACATGTTACATCATTCACATGTTTATAGGCCCTCTGTGGTTCACAATGAAGGGAAAAAAACTGGTAGGAAAAAAAGAAAATAAACTTAGGGAGCTATTCTAGAACAGAGGCCGGATTCACACAAAATATTTGCCATGGAAATTAGATCTGTACACTTGTGAAGATGCGTGTTTGAGGGACATGTTGTGTGCGAGGGACATGTTGTGTGCGAGGGACATGTTGTGTGCGAGGGACATGTTGTGTGCGAGGGACATGTTGTGTGCGAGGGACATGTTGGGTGCGAGGGACATGTTGGGTGCGAGGGACATGTTGTGTGCGAGGGACATGTTGTGTGCGAGGGACATGTTGTGTGCGAGGGACATGTTGTGTGCGAGGGACATGTTGTGTGCGAGGGACATGTTGTGTGCGAGGGACATGTGTGCGAGGGACATGTTGTGTACGAGGGACATGTTGTGTACGAGGGACATGTTGTGTACTCACCACTTCAGCTCTAGCAAATATAATAGGGAGTCCAAAAGCTGAAACCACGATCCCTGTAGTGAGGAATATGGCCAGCTCTTTACAGGCATTACTAGCTGAGTCTGTGTCGTCGATCACTCTCCTGGACACGCAGTACGGGATGGGGGCCAGGATGTAGAAGAAGAGGAGGAACAGGGGCCAGTATTTACTGTGAAGGAAAACAAACAGACCAACATTAAGGGGGTCCACTTAGCACTCTCCTTCATCCATCGCAGCACGTCCAGGGGGGGGGGGGAACTGAACCTGTGATCAGCAGCCAAATGCTCCATCGCTGAGCTTTACCGATTCCACATTCCGATTGCGGAGAGTCAGTAAAGCAGAGGGCTGACTGCGCAGTGCAGTGAGTGGACGCAGTGAGATACTTACTCGTACACTGGAAGAGCACATCCCAGCATCAGGAACATGAGGCCGATGGCTCCACCGAACGACAGGCTGATGAGAGCTGGAACGACGAGGACAGAAGTGGATCAGCAAGCAGGAACAGTTCACATTGTATTTCACTTTGCAGGTTTTAATCCCAAAAGGTGATGAGCAGATATAATGTTTGGCAGAAGACCAAGGATCAACAGTGCACAGTTGGGCAGTTTTTCAGTGGTCAGAGTGGAATAATAACCTCAAGCTTAGTCTACAGAACGACTGTGTGTTGGTGGAGGCTGTAATTGATCATCTGACCCCCATGGGGCCTAATACTAAGGGCTGAAAGGACCTAGAAGTCATATGATACGTCAGATGGTTTCACGTGTAGCTCGATGCTCAACTGCTCAGGATTAGGAGCAGCAAAGCTTGTTAAACTACTCTGATTTGCATGTTTGCTCAGATGTTTTCTAACTCTCACTGTCCACATACATCTAAGATTAGGATCAGGGTCGGTGATAACTTACTGGGTTATCTAGCTAGTAAGGTCTTGTTTGTTTTTTGGCCTTGGTTTCAATCTAATTAATTATCATCTTGACACTCGTCTGTTAAAGGTTAGCTAGTCCTTTATGTTTATTTTTAAAGCCCTTTAATACATGCCAACCCAACTAGCACACAATAACAACCAGCTATTACAGCTAACTAATTGGGTTGGCTTGGTAGGGCACGGTACGAATATTAAAGAGAAAACCCAAACTGTTACTTGTGAATTGCCTTCTTCCAAAAGCTCCAACCCATTTAAAATGCATATAACTAGCATGACAATTATAATATTGCTAGCTAATAGCTCCAGAATAGCTGCATAATGGCGGTTTGGCAGATGCTAACCAGCAGTAGCTCATCTTGGCCGGCAAACTGCCTTTAAAAAAAGCTCTTTAAAAAGGATTACCGTTGATCAGCAATGGATCATTTCATATATTTATTTTGATAAAACTCTTTTAGGGATTGAAAAATCAAGATCGTAATGTCTTACCTTTGATTCCGGCCATTTGTGCTCGTCCTCCTGGGCTCAGTCCCTTAGCAACAACAAGACACCCTTGAGAGTGTTGCTAAGCTAAACTGAAGAGAACTACAACCATAAAAGAAGAAACCTGCCGAGCTGCCGACTGAGCACCACGGCGCATGCGCGACACTGGGCGAGTCAGAAATTCAAAACTCTCAGAAAAGAATTATTATAATATTTCTTTTACATACTAATATTTTCTTTATATTTGAACATCCAAGGATATCCGTATCACCGTTAATGTTTTGATTCAAAACATCATTAAATATCTCTCTGCGTCTTAAATTCACTGCTATCGTTGGTCATATTGATTGAATCCTGTATATCCTGTATATTCTGATATAATACTGTATATTCTACAAGACCAATACCTGTATAATTGTAATTGTATAGTCTGTAAATAATCATTTATCCAAGCCTCTGAATAATTGACTAAAAACTTCATTAAAGAAACAGAAACATCTGTCAAACCAGACAGTCATATCAGGCCTTTAACCCATATACATTATAAAGGTATATATATATAGCATCGGTATATTATACTATATAATATAGTATAGTATAGTAAAATAGTATACTATTGGTATATATTGATTTATATACTTAATAATGTAAATGCTTTAACCCAGGAGAGACAAACTGCTTCCGTTTCTTTTCCGCCTCTTTCCTGCAGGAGGTTGAAGATGGCGGCCGGAGGAGGCTCGGTGGCTGCGCTGTGGACTGAAGTGAACCGCTGTGGACAGAATGGAGACTTCACTCGGGCTCTTAAAGCTGTGAACAAAAGTAGGATTTCTGATACAAACAAACTTTGGGGGAAACTGTCACTTGTTCTTATTGCTTAACGTTTAATTTCGCTAGTTTAAACGCAAGGTCCCCTCCAAGTAGCTAGACTAGCTCCTCTATTTTACGTTGCTTCATCATAGCGACATTTATTTTTTAATCTCTGATTTATAATACTTTGTAAATGGTTTGCTTAGTATTCATCGCATGTAGAAACTACAAGTTAAAAGTTTATTAGCAAAGCAACCATATGATCTTACTGACTACATTAGCTTAGCTAGAGTGCAGTGATTACGTGTCCCTGGGCGGCCTTATTATGGGATGGGAGAGTTTGACACCAGCTGCAAAATACACTGCAACCTTTCTAATATTGCCAATTAAATGGACTAAACCCCCTCTAAGATGATTGTTGTGTGTTTGTTGGTTACTGACTGTTTAATAATGCACGACCAATCCCACCCATACTGCCCACCTGTGTAATGCTTTTGAATGGTCTATGTATGTTCTAGTTGCATTGATAACCCAAGATTTCTGTGCTGCTGTTTGTTTTCTATCTAAATAAGTACTTTTCCTTTTCTTTACAGTTCTCCATGAAGTCAAAGAGGATGTGACAGCCCTTCACTGTAAAATCGTATGCCTTGTCCAAAATGGTAGTTTCAAAGAGGCGTTGCATGTCATGAACACCTTTTCAAGAGTGCTTGGCAGGTATGTTGAGACATCGATACAAACTGAAAGTGGGTAGTTGAACAATGTGCAAATTATTTTGTTGTGACAGACTTTTTGATGTAAATACGAGCCAAAAGCCAGCATTTTACAAGACCAAACCGGTCCCAGTTCTCTAACTTTACCCCACTTCCTGTAGTGACCTCATTGCTTTTGAGAAAGCGTATTGTGAATACCGGCTGAACAGAGTGGACAGCGCTCTGAAGACCATCGAAGGAGTTGCTGAGCAGACGGATAAATTAAAAGAGCTTTACGGTCAAGTGGTAAGACTCCCACTCGTATCCACTCTACTGTACAAACTAAACACAGCTCTAAAAACACATGACTGAATTTGGTATTAATCAACGTTTGCTCATCTATAACTAAGGTCAAGCTGGAAGTTGTAAAGTTTAATAGGTGTGTGAGTGTACACATGGTTCGAGGTTGTGTGTGTGTGTGTGTGTGTGACTGAGGCAGGGTTCAGGGTTGGGACAGTGTCTGACCTGGCTGTGTTGATGATGTGCAGCTGTACAGGCAGGAGCGTTATGAGGAGTGCAAGGCTGTGTACAAAGACCTGATCAGGAACTCTCAGGATGAGTACGAGGAGGAGAGGAAGACCAACCTGTCTGCTGTGGTGGCTGCCATGAGCACATGGGAGAACTCTTCACCGGTGGGTGTCCAGTCTGGGATGGCCCTGGAGCACACACAGACACGCACACACTTAACGCTACCACTGTAGAAAGATACATCAGATCATGTGTGAAATGACTCCATAACCAGTTGGACTTAGCGCCCATGTGCCCCTTTTCCCCTCTAAGGTGTTAATGTATTGTCATATTGACTAGCTCCATGTCACTGTCTGCAGGATGACTTGGGTTTGCCGGAGACGACCTACGAACTGTGCTACAATGCTGCCTGCACTCTCATTGGTCAGGGGCAGCTGACAGAGGCCATGAACAAACTCAGGCAGGCTGAGGGTGAGTGTGGTCTTAGAGCCCTTCTTCTGTACGCCCCCAGGGTCCTAGCCCCAGATGCGTTTCATGTCCTTATTGGGATTGTATTTTATCTGATGTCTGATCTCTTTTTCAGAGCTTTGTCGGGTGTCCTTGGCAGACGATTCTGTAAGTGGTGTTTTTTTGTATTGTTATGATTAACAAACTTGTATTCCTATGAAAAATACGAAAATGTGTAATCATTAATTTATTTATTGGCTTAATGCGTTTTTTTGTAACGGTGTGTTGTGACGCTGTCTTCTCCAGGATGTGACGGAGGAGGATATAGAGTCTGAGCTGGCTGTCATCCACTCTCAGATGGCCTACGTCCTGCAGAAGCAGGGCCGCACAGACGAGGCGCTGCAGCTCTACAACCAAGTCATCAAGCTCAAGTGAGACTCTCCTGATCTCAGCTCTCTCCTCATTGGTGGATCTGTCATCCACTAAAATTCAACTATTGTTGCTGTTGTTTTCCATCCGCAGGCCGTCTGATGTTGGGCTGTTAGCTGTTACTGCCAACAACATCATCACAATCAACAAGGTGGGTACATGCTGGGACGCTCACCTCAAATCTGGCTACACTTCACTCACTACGGTCAATATTGTTAAAGTACTGTTAGATTTGATGTGTTTGGACTCAGACTACAGGCGTGTGCTTGTTGTTGTACAGGACCAAAACGTGTTCGACTCGAAGAAGAAAGTGAAGTTAACTAACGCGGAAGGCGTTGAACACAAGCTAGCCAAGATGCAACTGCAGGCGATCGAATTCAACAAAGCCTTGTTGGCCATGTACACTAACCAGGTATGACCCAGAACTCTCACAAATACAACATAACCTCTCACCTTTTAAATCAGTCAAGGAACGTTTAGTTAACCTCATCCTCCTTTCTCATCTTTCACCAGGCTGACCAGTGCAGGAAGCTGTCGTCCAGCCTGCAGAGCCAGAACCCGGGCCACCCTCGCCCCGTCCTGGTTCAGGTGGCCCAGCTGTGCAGGGAGAAGCAGCACACGAAAGCTATCGAGCTGCTGCAGGTGAGCTCCCTCTGCTCTGCTGCTACAGCCCCCTGGAACCGTGGACCATCTAGGAAGACATACGCTACGCACTATACCAATATAACTTAGATTCTTGCCACTTGGATATCAAGAGCGTCTGCTAAATGACTAAATGTAAATCTAATGTAAATTCTGTGTGTTGTGTTTGTGTCCCAGCGCTTCTCAGACCAGTATCCAGAGAGTGCATCTGGAATCAAACTAACCATGGCACAGCTGTATTTAACTCAAGGTATGGCTGCATTCTGCATTACTGTTCTACGCTCTAACAACAGCTCTCCTAAACAAAACTATATTTCAGAAACGATTAAAGTAGAACGTTTGAATTCCCTTTTTAACCTCCGCAGGTCACGTTACGAAAGCCTGCGACATCTTGAGATCGATCGAAGATTTCAAGCACAAGCAAGGGATGGTGAGTGTTCATGAGTCTGTCTGCAGTCTGTAGGCCTGTCTGCTGTCTGTCTGCTGTCTGTAGGCCTGTCTGCTGTCTGTCTGCTGTCTGTAGGCCTGTCTGCTGTCTGTAGGCCTCTCTGCTGCCTCTAGGCCTGTCTGCTGTCTGTAGGCCTGTCTGCTGTCTGTCTGCTGTCTGTAGGGCCTGTCTGCTGCCTGTCTGCTGTCTGTTGTTTTGTAAGCCTGTCTGTAGGCCTGTCTGCTGTCTGTAGGTATGTCTGCTGTCTATAGGCCTCTCTGCTGTCTGTAGGCCTGTCTGTAAGCCTGTCTGTAGGCCTGTCTGCTGCCTGTAGATCTGTCTGCTGTCTGTAGGCCTGTCTGCTGCCTGTAGGCCTGTCTGCTGTCTGTAGGTCTGTCTGCTGCCTGTAGGCCTGTCTGCTGTCTGTAGGTCTGTCTGCTGCCTGTCTGCTGTCTGTAGGCCTGTCTGCTGTCTGTAGGCCTGTCTGCTGTCTGTAGGTCTGTCTGCTGCCTGTAGGCCTGTCTGCTGTCTGTCTGCTGTCTGTAGGCCTGTCTGCTGCCTGTCTGCTGCCTGTCTGCTGTCTGTTGTTTGTAGGCCTGTCTGTAAGCCTGTCTGTAGGCCTGTCTGCAGGTCTGTCTGCTGTCTATAGGCCTGTCTGCTGTCTGTAGGCCTGTCTGTAAGCCTGTCTGTAGGCCTGTCTGCTGCCTGTAGATCTGTCTGCTGTCTGTAGGCCTGTCTGCTGCCTGTAGGCCTGTCTGCTGTCTGTAGGTCTGTCTGCTGCCTGTAGGCCTGTCTGCTGTCTGTAGGTCTGTCTGCTGCCTGTCTGCTGTCTGTAGGCCTGTCTGCTGTCTGTAGGCCTGTCTGCTGTCTGTAGATCTGTCTGCTGTCTGTAGGCCTGTCTGCTGTCTGTAGGTCTGTCTGCTGCCTGTAGGCCTGTCTGCTGTCTGTAGGTCTGTCTGCTGCCTGTCTACTGTCTGTAGGCCTGTCTGCTGTCTGTAGGCCTGTCTGCTGTCTGTAGGTCTGTCTGCTGCCTGTAGGCCTGTCTGCTGTCTGTAGGTCTGTCTGCTGCCTGTCTGCTGTCTGTAGGCCTGTCTGCTGCCTGTAGGTCTGTCTGCTGCCTGTAGGCCTGTCTGCTGCCTGTAGGCCTGTCTGCTGTCTGTAGGTCTGTCTGCTGTCTGTAGGTCTGTCTGCTGTCTGTAGGTCTGTCTGCTGTCTGTAGGTCTGTCTGCTGCCTGTCTGCTGTCTGCTGACAGTCTGCTGTCTGCTGACACTATCACTGTCCTCCTCCAGATCTCTGCTCTGGTGACCATGTACTGTCACGAGGAGGATATCGACAGCGCCATTGACGTCTTCAGCCAAGCTATTCAGTACTACCAAGCCCAACAGGTTATATGACTTGATTTTCTTGATATCACTTTTACAAAGGTAGCTATATCTGTAGTACGTTATCTAGCGTCTGTACAGGGGCTGTGAAGTCAGATGTGTGATGTTATTTGTCCTTGTCCTCCAGCCTGGCTCTCCAGCTCACCTGGCTCTCGTACGAGAAGCGGCCAACTTCAAGTTGAAGTACGGCCGGAAGAAAGAGGCCATCAGTGACCTGGAGCAACTGTGGAAGTAAGATGATCTCTGGGTCTAAGATGATCTCTGGGTCTAAGATGATCTCTGGGTCTAAGATGCTGATCTCTGGGTCTAAGATGCTGATCTCTGGGTCTAAGATGATCTCTGGGTCTAAGCTGATAGTTAATAATAATAATGTCAGGGTAATAATAATAATAATAATGTATTTTTCATTATACAGGCAAAACACTAATGACATCCACACGCTGGCTCAGCTCATCTCTGCCTATTCTCTGGTGGATACAGAGAAGGCCAAGTCGTATCCTTTTTCAGACAGCCATTGTTGAATATTTGTTACCATTATTTTTTTTTACCTGATCAAATGTATAGATTTGGGATGGTTTGACAGGGATCGAACCAGTCAAGGTTGTACCATAGATGAACTGTAGCGTCCTTAACGGCCGTGCCCCCAGCCTCAGCAAGCACCTCCCCTCCCCAGACAAGATGTCCCTCAACGTGGATGTGGACGAGCTGGAGAACTCTCACGGAGCAAACTACGTCAGGAAGAAGGCTGCTAAAGTGACAGCGGAGAACCTTTCTAAAGAGCAGGGGTGAGAGGGGAGGGAGGGAAGGAGGGAGGGAGGGTGGTTCTGCTGCCAGACAGGATGGGGTTTATTTGATTCAGAGGGTGTGTGGTGTGTGTCAGATCTGGGAGATAACGTCTGCTTTGTCTCTGCAGCCAGGGAGATATTAAGAAGAAGAAGAAAAAGAAGAAGGGTATGAATCTCAGCTGGTTACTGGGCAACAAGTTCAACACAGAACAAAGTCAGATGATTTTGTATGTTGACTTTTCTTTCCCCTCACGTTTCTTTGTGGATATTTAGGCAAGTTGCCTAAGAACTGTGACCCCACGGCGACCCCTGACCCTGAGCGGTGGATGCCCATGAGGGAGAGGACGTACTACAGAGGCAAGAAGAAGAGCAAGAAGAAGGAACAGGTTGGCAAGGGAACGCAGGGAGCCACGTCTGGAGCTACTTCTGATCTGTGAGTGGGCTCCTCACACACACACACACACACACACACACTGGTACACATCATCTCTCTCAAACACACACTCACTCAGTAAGCTGGATCCGTCCTCTTGTTCCAGGGACGCCAGCAAGACAGCCAGCAGCCCCCCCACCTCCCCGCGTCCAGGCTCTGCATCGGCCCCTGCCCCTGGCGTGGTGCCGCCCCGGCAACAGAAGCCAGCAGCCCCCGGGGCCACACGCAAGAAGGCCCCACAGAAGAAGAAAAAAGGAGGGAAGGGAGGCTGGTAGTCACGGCAACACGGCACACCGCTTGTCCACAGACACACCGGCTACGACCTTTGACCTGCCGATGTCAGAAAACCACAAGCTTTCTTTCCCCCATTTCTTTTTTGTCATTTTTTTTTTTACCATTCAAACAACTGTACATTCATGTTTAGTTGTTGCATAAGGTGAAAGTATTTCAGAAGACCCATTCCCTGTCCTGCTCCGTTATTTTATTTGACCGTTTTTTTTCCCTCAGTTGTCAGTGTTAAAGGCCTCGCTTTATGTTCTAACACACCTTTTCCACGCAGTGTTTTATTTTTAGTGAGGTGCTTCCTTTGGTACTTCCCTCATGAATATTCATGTCACTGACTAAAGCTCTTTCAGTTTGAGTCTTTCCATCACATCAGACAGAGTTCAGGTTGTGTATGCAAATTGAAACTATTTATTTTTCAAATCAGCCTCAGTTTAAGTCAAATGATACAAAAGATACTTGATTTTAAATCCTAGGGAAGGGGGAGGGGGGGATTATGTCGCTTGCATGTCGTTTTTTGGAGCCATTTACAAGTATGGAAAAGAAAAGACTGGTCGAGAATCCCTCTGGTTATGTCTAATAAATTTTTCCTTGACACCTGACTGGCTTCTGAACTGTTGTACACCTGCGATGTTTAGCACACACTTTTGAATGCATTTAGAATAAATGTGCATTTCTAACCATATAAACCACATCTCATGAAGATTGGGATGGAGAGTTTAAAATATATATCCTTGAATTTACACGTAAAGCCCTTTAGGTGGCATTAGAGGACCCGTGACAGTAGTCCGTGGCTCAATATTAGAGTTTATGGCGCACAAACAATAAGAAATAAGATATGTGTGGGTCCAGTTACTGTGACATCTGTAAAATGACTTAATATTGTGTTGGAGTGACTTTAACTAGAAAGGATACAAACTGGAAAAAACTTTGGCTTTGTAACATTATCGAACTGCCAGTGTTTCAAGCGTCATTTCCATATTAAAGGTGTATTTTAGGGGGGGGGGGGTGATGGTATTTAACCATCACATCCCATTCATAACCCATAAAAATACTCTTTTACATTTAATTTAATAAACTAATCTTTTATTCACTTTATTCACTTCCTGTCCTTTCCCCACCAGACCGGAAATGGCGTCTCCCCTAAGGAGCAGTTAGAGATAATCCACTTGTTGTCAAAGATGTCCAGCGAAGTTAAACACACGATGCATGAAACCATGTGAAACTAACATTAGGTAGTCAGTCCATCTTTCTTGGATCATGCCTGAGTTCAGAGAGGCTGGGTTAGTGGGTTTTGCTGTAGCTTTAGCGGCAGGAGTCGCTCTTCTTATCTGGACTTACGCATCATCATCTTCAGACAAAAAGCCAAAGCCGCCCAAAGCAAAGGAACATTTGGAAAGAATCACCGAGACAAAAGAAGACACCGTTCCTGAGTCAGATGTTGTAGAAGCACCTAAAACCCAAATCCCAACCGAGGTTCGTTACTAATTTGTAGATTAATCAGTGTTTAAAAGTTCTCTCCTGACTGCTTCTGACAACAGCGGATGTTTGGTTGGTTGCCATTGGAAATAACCTCCATTGCAAGTCAGTGGTTTAACACGGTGCTTGTCTAGAGATTAGTACTTCAATAAAAAGTGCTTTCAAATGTATAATCCACTCTTATTGCTAGGTTACAAAAGTGTTTAATCATGCACATGACCTTGCATTGACCGGCAGTGCATCCACTCAGAACAACCAACAGATCTGTGTTAGGGACTGATTTAATCTGGTTGGTGTGTTTACTAGGCCAAGCCAGCAGAGAAGGGGAAACAGGTGCTGGTTTTGGGGCTGAAGGGTGCAGGGAAGACCAGCCTGCTTCACTGCTTTGCTACTGGGAGCCTGGAGCAAGATGTGTCCCCTACCCAGGGCTTCAACGCAGTCTCCATCAACAGAGAGGACCTTCAGATAGAGTTCCTCGAAAGTAGTTACACCTTGAGTTTGGAGTTTTTACATTTATTATGCATAACTGAAGATATTTACTTAAGACGGTTGTGTTTTGTCTTGTAGTTGGAGGTACAGAGAACCTGCTACCCTACTGGAAGAGATACATGCCCAGGGCGAAGGTGTTGGTGTTTGTGGTCGACTCCTCTAAACCTGACCACTTCCCCCTGGCTAAGAAGCATCTACATGATTTGGTGACCTTTGACCCTCTCCTGCCTCTCATGGTGCTGGCCAACAAGCAGGTGAGACTGACACGCACTCCAAGCCACCGGCCCCGTCGTGATTGGCTAATCCATGGCACGAATTGAGCATGAGCAGTGGTAAGATTAGTGAGATTCCATGTGGCATCAGGTTACCGTGGTGATCAGTAAGGGTTCAAGCTGTTGAAGTGACCATATGTCATTGTTAGGAGTATGACGTACATGGAGGAACCAGGAATGTTGACGGGAAGTACATTTGTACTTCTTGTAGTATTCATGATCTCACTACAGGAAGTACTACAGGAAGCCAGGCACAGATCACAGATCTGATCTGGCACTCAACAGGAAGTTTAATCATGATCCATGGCGTCACCGTTTCTGCGTTGTCCACCAGGACGTGCCTGATGCCTGCAGCATCACAGACCTGCACGAGGCGCTGGGCCTGGCGGAGCTGGGGGACGACAGGAAGCTGTTCCTCATCGGTACGAGCGTGAGGAGGGGCGAGCAGGAGCTCAACTCAGGCGTGCAGGACGCTCGCGACCTGGTGGTGCAGATGATGAGCGAGGGGAGCTAAGACCCTGCGGACGCTCATCCAGACTGACTTCCTGTCTGCGTTAGGAGGAAGTTGGCTGGGTTACAGTTGTAGTGTGTAACGTGTGTGTAGGGTTTGGAGGGTGTGTGTGTGTGGGGGGGGGGGGGGGGTTGATCGACGTGCTAAATGATGCACAGCTGAAAGGGATCTAAAGCAAGGGGGAAGCTGATTGGTCGGTTTGACGGTGTGGCGGTTGGAGATTGTGACCCTCTGATAGTGTTGTGCTTTGATCTGAATCTTAACCTCTATCGTGTCACGTTTGGTGTCCAGTAAGGACGTTTAATTAAAGGGCTGATGTATTTTGGTCACCAAAGCTTTCTTTTGTGTTTGAAAATCACAGGTGATGTGTATAGTACTTCTGGTAGAACAGAGAACATTATAAATCTGCTGTCAAATAGAAATAATTGTACAAGATTATATTCTTACATGGTGTGTATTTATATTTTCTAAGTGTTTTGTGTCTTCAGAGGGAATATAAAAATATTTTCTCAACTCCAAAGTTTGATAATTAACTGTGACTGAATATTTGTCAAAAGCATTTCAGGGAGATGCTAAAGTACTTTCCTAATGTATGATCTGGACTGACTCCATGATAATACATGGGTGTTTACCTTTAGTGCACCAGACAAAATGACTGCTGCTGTGCATTCTAGTTTGTGCAAAGATTTCACTGTAAAAACACGTTCATACGATTCAAGAAAACGTTAGTTGAACACATTTAAATCACAGGAGACAGACTTGATTGTCCAAATACGTACATATCAGCCATCTGAAATGACTCAGGGTTCTATTCCAAATTAAACTTGGATGAAGTGCTTTTCCAATGTTTTCAACTGGGTGTCTAAAGTAATAAAAAAAAAAACTTTAAGAAAAAAAAAATTATGTCGTTTCTTTTACACTGTGCATCATATTATAATAGAAAATGTCAAAATGTGGTAAGTGTCTAATCTTGGTTGTGGTAAGGACATTAAGGTTTGTTTGTAGTAACCATTTGTCTCCAATCATCATGAACATCGTGTCACTGTGTTGTCATGCAAAACACATGTAAAACTGAACTTACTGTCAGTTCCAGCGCACTATAAATACTTCATCAAGTGTCGTTTGCTGACCTCATATCTGTTTTCTTGTAGCACCCTGTTTCCTGTGTCTTGAGACACAAGATAGAAAAGTCTTCATGTGGCAGGAGGACTCCGGTTTCAGCCTGCAGGCTCTCAGGGATACCAAGCATCAGGCCCAGCCATGTGATTAGTTGCTAAGGACTGCCAGTGACATAGCAACGACTGGTAGTACAATACTGCTTCCATAGTCGCTTCTGGTAGAGCTGATCCCACAGCCTCGGTCTGTGCTGGGGAGATGGTGTCTGGAAAAACAGGTACTGATCATTCTCAGTTCAGATGGTACTAACAAGTGTGAGATTCACAACTGTGGAACATAGTGATAACATCAGATGTTGTCTTTGTAGGAATACAGCCCAGATTTGGTCCATCGAAAAGGTATTACCAAATCTTTAGGATTATTTTCAGTTGTGTTTTATTTGTATTTTATTTTGTGTTTGTTTTGTCCTGAAAGGCTGTATTACTATTGTATGTTGAGAAAGTAGTGCACATTCTGTTTTTGGTTGTGAGAGAGTGTGTGGTTCTTTGTGTTGATCATTTACCTAACTCTCCTCCAAGGATCCTGGAACTTGCCCAGCACAAAGTGTCCAAAACGATCTGGGTCACAACTCCGTGGTAAATACCTTTTTTTTTTTTTACATTCACACACAATTTACACGCAAAGTACCTTCACATAAATGGACTTTGTTCACCTAAGTCTACACACCAATCACTGTACAACAAAAATCCTAGGCAGTTGAGTGAGCCCAAATATTTTCAGTAACCTACACAACTAAAACAGAACATTGCATGCACACAATTTTATTTTATGTTTTGTGTAAGTGTATTTTCCCTCCCCAACTGTGTTCTGGTAACGATCCAGCAGTAAACTCACCTGGGGTAATCAGGACTCTATATGGCCTTTATCCCTCTCCGCCCTGGGAGCCGTTCCAACGGACAGAATCCAATACCTGTCCAAGCACAAAAGAGTCTTCTCAGCATGTGATGACCACCGGAGGTAACACAACCCTAATAGCACCCTCACTTTTATTGATGAAAAAGTATGAGTTGGCCATTTTGGAGAGAGAGTGTAGCCAGTAGCAAGGTGGAATATTGCTGTGATTGTGCAGCGTTAGCCATAAAGGAGTGAAAGTGTGGCAGTGTTCGGCGAACCCTAAAAAGCTTTTAAGGATCAGGCTATTTGCCAGTTCCTTACTATCAAGGCGAGTGCTTGGTGAAATACATCTACTCAAGTAGAAGATGTTTATAGAGCTTCACCTTTCCATCCACCTGTCCACCTGTGAGAGCCCATGAGATGAGACTAAATGAATAATCTGATCAGAAATGCTCAGTCTTTAAGCCTGACTCTTTAAATAATAGATAAAAATGCATCTACCAAATTGAAAAGTGGTTGTGGAAAGAGCCTTTGCTTCCGTGTCTGGTTTCATTTAGATCAAACTTTTTAAACATAAACCTTCAGGTAGACGACTCTCTACTTTCAGACAGGTGTTAGGATGAGGAACGCCAGCATTTTGATGATGAAGAGGAGAAGGAGGAAATCGTATGTCATTGTTTGGTTGAGGCAATCGAGAAAACGTTTTTAAATCTTTGTAAATTTATATAGAAGTATAGAGTTTAAACAAGTTTAAACGTTGCTGTGGCTCGGCTATAATTCTCTTTACAGCTTGCATCAACAGCATTGAGCTTTCATAAAGCATCAAGGAGACAGAAAACTGAAAACAACAAATTTATTCTCTGGCCGCTGTCCATCAGGAAGCAGCAGCAGCAGGAGGAGGAGGAGGAGACCCTCTCCAGGAAGCCATCACGTCCTTCCTTAAAGACACTCCAGGCCCAACACATTGTGCGCCTGTCAACGCCCAAGTCCAGAACCCGCAGCTCCCAGGAAATGAGGTAAACGCGTTGCAAGACGTGACCGTAAACAAAACGCATAGTAAGACGTCGAGTTTGAAAGTATGCAAAGCAGTCCCACTTGGACCCAGGTCTAAAATTAGTCTACTTCGGGCGAGGAAGCTATTATTTTGACATGTGTTATTGCAGTAGCAAACTGTGGCAGAAACAGGAGAGGTTTTGGAGACAATGGGGTCTATTGTCCACCCTAACCCCCAGAGACGATCTTGAACAGCCACGGAAGTCTTTTTATAAATGTAAAAAAACACACAGCTGTACCAGAACTACATGTTTGGGCTCAAGCCTAGAAAATATTCTTGTTGACAAAGCCCAGCTCACCGAAATCGACACAGTATGAATGATCATGGTCGTTTCACAGATGTAAATCTACTCATGGTTATAGGATAAATATGGAGGAATCTTGATGTGATTTGATCGTGTTGTGCTTTTTTCACTACCATGGTATTCATAAATTACTTCTCTCCAACTCTCTACTACACTGTCTATGGAAAAGAGTTGTTGGTGAAAATAGAGAACGTTCTTTGTTGGTTCTCCAGGCCTCCCCATACTTCAGCGTGTGAGTACCACTGCCCTATCTGGCATCTGTTCCCTGGAGGAAGAACCATGGAGGCCTCTCCACGCCTGCTGCAGCTAGCCTGTCCCAAACAGAACCACCCCTTCTTCACACCTGCCCGGGAGGTAGGTACCCAACAGAACCACCCCTGCTTCACACCTGCCCGGGAGGTAGGTACCAAACAGAACCACCCCTTCTTCACACCTGCCCAGGAGGTAGGTACCCAACAGAACCACCCCTGCTTCACACCTGCCCGGGAGGTAGGTACCAAACAGAACCACCCCTTCTTCACACCTGCCCGGGAGGTAGGTACCCAACAGAACCACCCCTGCTTCACACCTGCCCGGGAGGTAGGTACCCAACAGAACCACCCCTTCTTCACACCTGCCCTGGAGGTAGGTACCCAACAGAACCACCCCTTCTTCACACCTGCCCGGGAGGTAGGTACCTAACAGAAGCACCCCTTCTTCACACCTGCCCGGGAGGTAGGTACCTAACCCAACAGGTGTGGGAGTTGTTCATTGAAGGTTTTTGAATGTCGTCCGTTTACATGATAAATGATATAGTCAGTCGGTAGATGCTTCTAGCCAAAGCAATGTACCCAGGGGGATTTGAACCCATGAACTCTTGATTCGTGGTCCAACCACCCTGTAACACAAATATCAACCAAGCAAGACTGCAGACTTTGGATTCCTTGAAGAGATGGATTTCTGACCACTTCATATCTGATTGAAAAACCATAACAAGCTAGAATTTCCTTGTTCTTTCTTCTTTTCTTTTTTTTTCTTCAGAAAGTGGAAACATATATTTCGTCTGCTGCCAAAACAGCTCGTACAACCCCCAGACTGGAAATGCTGTCTCTGCCTAAGATGAAAGAGAATCTGATGTTTCTGGAGCGAGGACGCCCAGAAGAGCCGATATGGCTGGTGAGAACACACACATACACTAACACACACACACATACACTAACACACACACATACACTAACACACACTAACACACACACACACACACACTCCACATCACAGTTCAACAGACAGTGGTCCTAGCACTAACACCCCTCACGATTATGACTCCAGAAATCTTACCTGCAAATGTGGGATGGATGGATGGGTTTGAAAACCAAAAATCTGAAATTCTCTACAGTAAATTCTTCAGATATGGATAGTTTGATAGTTCTAATATGTTTTCGGTTGTCAACAGGTTTCCAAGGCAGCAAAGAAGGCGATAGTGTCACCCCGCGTGGCAGAGCTGTCGACACCGAAGGAACTCTCTAAAGACTACGTCCCACAGCGAGATCCCATATGGACCCGTAACAGAACCTAGGTCCTCCAGCCACAGCTACACATCCAGCACCAGCACCAAACTGGGGTCCAAAGAAGAGGGAGAGAGAGAAAAACGCTACTCAGCCAGTAATAATAATAAAAGAAACGGAAGAATAGGGGTCTTTCATACTTATCTGATTTACTGCGATTTTTTGGCACCAGTACTCTCAAGTAAAAGTAGAGGCCATCTTTATTTATCCTTTGATCTGGTTTTGTAATCATGTGCACTGAGACACATGCTTGGATTTCCTTTAGGATAGAATTCTGAATTTTGAAGCCGAGTCCGTTGACTTTAGCAAAACGCCAAACCGAAATTGGCAGTGTGAATTGTTTGCTCGTCCTTAACCACATCCAAGATCTATTTGGGACAGGGCCCCTCTGCGAAATCAATGTTCATATCGTGGAAATATGCAGAGGTGTGACAAAATGATCCATTATCTCAATTCTACTTTTCAATGATCTGGGTTTGGATGTCATAGATTTACATACATTTAGAAATACCCCAATATTGATGATTCCAAAGCATCAACAAAAGAAAAACACATCACAAAAACAAATGCACACATCATATTTGTATATCTTCGAATTCCTTTAGAAAGATTTTCAATGTCCATCAGAACAGTTTCATTTACTCTGTGTTTGCGAGCGTAGTTCTCCACGATCCCACTTGGACCACAGTAGTCATATGAGCATGATGTGAAAAGGGGCCAGGGTGGCTTTCAAAGGGGCTGCTGTGGATTTGAAGGTTTGCAGGAGGGGAGAGGGGAGCGACGGGCCGGGTGAGAGACCCTGGGGAGAAGAGCCAGGGAAGGCTGGTCTTCAAAGGAGATCCAGACAGCCTCTCACTGGGACCCTAATCTGGGATTAGCCTGCGGTGATGGTGACCTGAGACAGCAGGAACCAGGAGAGGGGCGGGGGGTGTGGAGGGTGGAGGGGGGGGTGGACAGATTTGCCTGTGTGTCACGGAAGAGGGAGAAACTGAACTCATTTGACACTTGTAGGAAGCGTGAGGTGAGTAATCCTACTGTAGGTCTGGATACAAGGACAGTTTAAAGATCGAGTGTGTCTTGTGTTGGCGACTACTTTTCCCATGATGCAACAGCTCCTGGCTAACTGCTCAGACCTAAGTGCCCAGTTACTATGGCAACAGCCGGTAACAATGATCTGTGTCTGGATCTGGACAGACAGAAGTGGCGTACATTGAACAGTGCTGTGGGTTTTGGGTGTTTTGTTAACATGACAGAGGTGACACTGTAGATATAGGTGCTTGTAATAAGCATTAATAGATCAGAAGGCTCTTTTAAAATGCACAAATGTGTTAATTTAATGTACCGTAACTGTTAATAGTTTTAGTTTATATAATACTTTATATATACTAATACGTTATTTTGACTTCTCTTTGCACCATCTTCTGCTATCAACCTCGTGCTCTGCTTCACTTTCCAGACAGTTCGGTCAACAACATGATGTGTGTGTGGGAGCATCCTTGACAAGGCCCCTGGTCAACAGTGATGTGAGGCTGGCAGATCCCTGCCTGTCTGGGCTGTTAGGACACTTCCAGCTCGATCCGTGAATCTGCAGAGCAGCAGTGACAGATTCCACAAGCTTCTGCTAAGTCCTCTTAGCAACAGACAATGGTGGGGTGCATTCAGATTCCGTCCACAGAGCCTGGGTCTCTTACACAACGATGTAAACCCTCTCCAGTCGCTTTTCTCAGCTTGATGATTTGTCGTTTTTAATGACATAGACATGCTTTGAGGCAATGCCCGTGGTCAGTTAATGATGCATACTAATATAATGTTTATTGGAACGATTTTCTTTCCATCGTAAAATGTAGCTTCTTTATTACTTAGTTTAAAGTTTGCAGTCGTGATTTATTTCCCAGATACTTTTGACAGCATGAACCATTTGATGAAAAAGATACAAAGAGTCAGACTGACGCTGTTCACACAGGAAGAAATACCGCTGAAGTTGGGAGAAGAGGGCGCTGTTGCAATGTTAAACAAAATCAGCATTACCGTTGTTTTAGACTGTGTTATTAACACATGCCATTTTAATGTTTATCAAATAAATACAATCTATGTGATTCTTGCTCACTTGGTTCATAAAAGAGGGAGACATTTTCATTCCTGGGTTTCCCAGCAGGGTCGATCCTCTGAGCTGCTGTGTGTTCTGTGTGTCTAAATAAACATATTTGTTTTTCCTCAGTGGGTGTGACTCAGCTGGGATCCAGCAGAACACCACAGGCCCAGGAAACCTACACCACTGTTGCCTGTATCAGAAAAAACACCCCAGGAAAGCAGAGGAGGTGTCATGGCAACATGAACTACCTGTTCTGTTGCTATCGGTTTCTGCTGAGCTTGTGCTACAAAAATGTTCCCACGCTCTGCCTCTCTGCGCTCCAGGCCTCATCTCTCTATCCCACCTTCCTTCTTCTCATCACAGAGGTTTCAGTTTCCCACACGACCGAGAAAAAAAGCCTTGTTATCATCTAGCAGAATCAAAATCTGAATTGGCTTTATTCGTCAAGTAAGTTTGCACAAATTTACTATGGTGGAAAGGTGTGTACCAACTGGCCGAGGCTGCCATCAGCTGTGCAAACCCTGCTGAATGTCAAGTTCACCCAGATGGCTCTGAGCTCCACCAACAGGGCCAGGAGTCCTGTCCACTGCAGCCTGGACCCAGCCTAGCCTCAGCCTAGCACAGCCTGGACCCAGCCTAGCACAGCCTGGACCCAGCCTGGCACAGCCTGGACCCAGCCTGGACCCAGCCTAGCACAGCCTGGACCCAGCCTAGCACAGCCTGGACCCAGCCTGGCGTGCCTTACAGCAACCTGCTGAGCAGAACAACAGCCTCGCAGCCATGGCTCCTTCCCACCATTGTGACCTGTTTCCTCGTCGAGCCCTGTGAGGACACTCACACAAAAACACTCCACAATTCTGCAGCTTTAACTTAGAATAATATACTTTTTTTTGTTTATTTATGTAAACATGGCGGTTATAGATTGGCAAGACACACAAGTCGCAAACACTTCACATTCGGTAACAAACAGAAAAGAGAGGAAGAGGATGAGATGGTGAGGAAGGTCTTGGTCTGGGGGGAGAGGGCAGAGGAGTGGACATCCGGGTGTGGGCCCCCCCTCAGTCTCTCACTGAGCCCAGCTGAGCAGGAAGACCCTCCGCCTGCCTCCACAGAGCGTTCCGTAGCCGGAACCATTTCTGGAAACAAACAATAGAGTAGAACACCTGAGTTAGATACAGGTTACAGGTAACTATGACGCCCCTAGTTATGTTCTACATAGCCGTGCTATGACATCACTATCATTGTTGTCCGTAGCTATTCTATGACATCACTATCATTGTTGTCCGTAGTTATCAATGATATCACGATCTTTGTTGTCCGTAGGTATTCCATGACATCACTATCGTTGTTGTCCGTAGGTATTCTATGACATCGGTATCACTGTTCTTCATAGGCATTCTATGACATCACTGTCATTGTTCTCCATGAGCCTTCAGTTCCAAACAACATGTGACTGATGTCATTATTGACACAATTAGTTACATAACCTGTAATCTGACCTGTGAAGGAAGATTACTGTAATATTCCTGAGAACTGTCCGATATTTAGGAAGTCTGAGTAATGGGCAAGCATTTTGACAAGTACATTTTGACAGAAATTATCCTTGACAACCGACTAATCACAAAAGATTGAACTAGTGAACCATTTGACTGCTCATAGCATAGTGTCATTGTTTTGTAACAGGTTGTCAAGGAATCCACAACAGTAATGACATCACTTGTCAGATAGTCTGGGGAAGTGAGTGGTTTTGAGTCTGGATTTAATGGAAGAGGCACAGCCAAGCCAGTTTTCTTACCCTGCATTGAGAAACACTGTAGGACTGTAAAAAAATAATTTAGCCATGCCAAACTGAATATATATTATATATAGGCTACATATATTAGATAATTTTTTCCTTTTTCATTCCTACCTTTTTTAGTGTTTAGGTGCTAATCTGTGAGCATCTGCAACTCTGAAGTTGTTTTTAAGCACTAACAATATATTCAGTAAGACGGAAACATTTTTACTGAAAACGATCAGAAAATGTAGGCAATTTGAACAAAGAAGACTATTTTGGAAACTGCATGTCAAAGTTCTTTGACGTGACGGTTTGTCCACCTCGGTGATTCAGAAACAGCAGCACTTTAATGAGACTGAACACGCCATAAAGACGCAGGGACACGTTTTAAATGTTTTTAATTGAAAGCGGGAGTGGTCAGGGTGTGTCCTTCCTTTAGGTGAAATCTTTCAAACACGGCTTTGTATTCAAGACGTGGCTGAAACCTTGGCTTTGAATGAAGTTTAGTCTTTTGACTAACAGCCAAACAGCCTGTACCTCACCCTGTGCCTGGCTGCTCTCCCTCCACCTCTGTGCCCTCAGTGGAAACACTCTGTCACCAAACACGGACAGACAGACCTGGCGGAACCGGTTCCGTTAAGAGACAAGTGCCACAGTCGATGAGTGGTTTTGACGGTAGTTAATTCGAGTACAAACAGTGTAAAGGACACCATTCGCCCAAGGTCCTGTGTGTTGGGGCGGTTGGTTTGTTCTGTTGCCAGCACCCCACCCCCCCTCCCTCCTCTCGCACCTTGGGTTTTATTTGCCTATGAAATAAACGTCAAGCCATGTGACTTCCCTGCTAGGTCACTTGAGCTTGCTGAGTTGACATGGGCCTATTTGCATATTAGAGAAAGCAAACACACGCACACACAGCAGTCAATAATACTGAATGGGAACGTTTGTAAACCAAATAGAAACCATATAGTCAGTGTCACTGTCAACAACTTGGAGTTGAGACCATCCTAGTTAGATTAATAAATAAAATATGTTGGGGTGGGTGAGGATTGGGGTGCCGTTGGTTACAAGTGTCCTATAGTGAGTGTGTTAATTTGCTCTTAACGGTTCTGTTACAGCAGGCTGGTATGTGAACAGTGATGGGGACCCCTGCCTGTTTACAGAGCCCACTTCATGTAGAAAACACCAGACTAAAAACCCACAGCAGCAAAACCATCACCCACAACATCTATTCAGCCCATTATGTGCAGAATTGAAGCTCAGTGTTTGTTCAGCCGTGCGTGTTGGACAGAGAAGGACAATATGATGGAGGCTGCAGTGACAGCAATGAACACGGTGAATAGAAATGATATCCTCCAAACTAGTCTGATCAGTCCACGAAATACTTTTAAATTGGACTTCGTGCGTCACACGACAATTCAAGGGCACAATAACCTGTCTCAATCTGTCTCTGCAACACTGAAAGGAGAGTCACATAAGGGCTAAATAAAAAATATAAATTAAAATAAAACCCCGTCCTACTCACAGCTGTCTCTGCTTCAGACAGTCCGCATTCTGCCGCGATCAGCATGAGGGTCGCTTCATCTGGATGCTTGCTGACTCTCAAGAAGTTCTCCTCCAGAACTTTAATCTGGTCTTCAGCTAACTTCATGCTCTCCATCCCGTTCGAAGCCATATCCTCCACTTTCTGTCAGAACAAGGAGCAGCTCCGTTTTCTGTCTAGAATACAGGCACTGAATTTAATTATCCTCAAAAGAAGTTCCCATGCAATTGAGGTCCGCCGTCCCTGTGAACAGTCAGCTAATGGCCAAGTGAAAATACAGATAAGGACTCAGTAATGACAGTCAGTGAACTGTAACTTTAGCTCATAGCACACTGAGAATGAGACTGTGTGTGGAGGAGCTGTCAACAGTGGCACGAATCCCCTCCCTCACTCACACAGCCCTCCCCTCCCCTCCCCTGGAATATAAAACGCACTTAAACTTCGACGCAAGGAGGCAGAAAAAAAAGAGAGAGAAATAAAACACGTTTTTAAAGCGGCATACACACCTACAGGTGAATATTTACGGGACGAGTTCAGATATTTAAAGGTCTCCTTCACTAAAGCTGTCACTCAATGTCCTGTTAAAGGAACGTGTTTGGTGACGTCAGGGGCCACTCCAACCTGGGGTCCTGACCTGTGACCCCCCCCCCCCCCACCATCCGATATACTAATAAATAAATACATGTCAGTTTTAGTGAGTGAAACCAAACAGAAAATGCTCTTTTCTGACAACAGAGTGTAGAAAACCCTAAACTGTCAGCTTTCTAAATCTCACCAGCCTCAGCAACATCAACTCTCCTGACAACAAGCAAACACTAGTTACCTGGTTTTGATGAGTTTACTCATTCTTGGCAAACTAGCAGCTTTCAACACTGTTACTGATGCTATTTTCAGACATAAGATGGAGATAGCTGCAATTAGGAGCCACTTTCAAAGAGCGGTTGACGGGTTCTTCGATGGCCGCTGGTGGTTCTGTGTGGGCTCGGCCAGAACCTTCTGTTGAAGCCCGTCAGAGGCGCAGTGATGGCCTGGTAATGATGGTCAAAGCTAAAAGAAAAGTTGTCATGTAGAAAAAACAGGAATTCTCCTGGCAGTTTATGACTGAAATATTTGCACGGAAAACACCTGGTGGTCATAAATATGGTTTCTCAAACAACAGATCGATCCACGAACAGATGGGTTTCAAGACCGATGACCTACTGCATTCTCTAAACAAAACAGATATATTTTGGTTAAAGATGTGCATAGTACACGAAAACAAATGCACTACAAATCTTAACACACTGCACAAGCAAAAACTGGACTGAATTATTAGCTTATTTGTTCCATAGACAGTAAGACATGCAAAGCCATTTGATCCCTTAAAATAACAAAGTTATAGAATTGATGAGCAGCCTTAAGCAGGCATTCAGGAAATGTTTTTGAATACAGAGTAGATCTCTCATGCCAAGACCACATTAGCACTGTTAGAGATAAGATAATGTCCTACAAGTTAAAAAAAACTCACAATGGACTAAAAATATCCGGTTATGGCCCTCTTCAGTTCAAGCCAGTTGGTTTGGGGCCAACATGTAAGGCTAATACAATCCTCAACAAAAAATAGACTTGTGAACACTGACAAACAGTGTTGTTCTCTCAATCTACAACATGCTAGTGATAAACAGTGGTAATGATGGCTAAGCCATCATGATGTTTCAATACAAGATGAAGAGCATTCTCGTTGGCAGTAATGCAACTACTGTCACTGTCAAGAGATTGGTTGGAGTTTTCCCTCCAAAATGATAGCAGATGTTAAAGTAGTAAAACTAGCAGATACAATAAAGTATAGTAAAAATAAAAGTATACATTTATCAGGACAAAGTAGCCGAGGAGAGGTTTGTTGATGTGTGTGTTGTTATGTGTACCTTCTGACTCACTCCTGCACAGACGCTTGTAGGTGAGACGGGATTCTTTACGACTGCGTTAAGACTATTACACCACCAGATTATAGCTGAGGTGTTGCGTCGACACACTGTGATTACAGGTGCTATCGCTAGGGGCTACTAGGTTTCCTCACAGCAGGATCTGTATGACTGGTGATCACAGGTGTTATGAGATGCCATGAGACACGGGAGGCTATGTTTGGTAAAACAGCCCTGACTGAGACAAGACACCAGACACAACATACCAGGATGAGTATCACCAAGGATGAGCTTAGTGGTTTAGCGTTTGCCGGCAGATCAAGAGGTTTCAGGGTTCAAATCCTTAACCTGTGACAATATAATACAGATCCTGGTAGAAGACTGATTCTTCTCATAACATTCCACAGTTTGACTGTTAAGGCGTCCATGTTGTTTCTACTGATCTCCCCAGGCCTCAGTCTTCCTCAGTGCTTACATGCACCTTACATGGACACCTATGAATATGTTATGTACTCACTGCAACATGTACTCACTACAACATAGGATTTGTGTAGTACATTTATTCATTCAGTAGACATTTTTATCCAAAGCGACATACAGAGGGGGATTTCAGCCTGTGACCTCTGGATCTGTAGATAAAAAAAAGCTCTACCACTGAACTGCAGCCACCCCTGACCAAATAAACAGGATCCATCCGTTCACACGACTGCCCTCGGTGTCCGGGACCGAGGAGTCAAACATAAACGAAGGCAACCCAAAACAAACACTTCAGAAGCCCCTTCCAGAGAAGAAGAGGCATGGCCGTCTAAAAACAACACTTCCATCCACGGATCAGCTGAAGCGCCGGCGCTCCACATCCCTCCGGGAGGCAGAGAAAACGCTCTCTGATTGGGTTCCTCCGTCCTCCGTGTCCCGACCAGGGGACCGTGTTCCCCTCCTCAGGGGGACCGTGTTCCCCTCCTCAGGGGGACCGTGTTGCCCTCCTCAGGGGGATCCCTGCTGCCTCGCTGAAGGGTCGTCCGAGGAGGCCGCAGCACGGTCAGCAAGGCGGCCTTACGTAAGTCTGGCTGTCCTCCCTGACTCGTCCACGTCCCAACCCCTGGAGAACCAGACACATCTGGAGGAGAGGAATCAGATTCACCCAAGAGCTGGACGAGATGAATATGAGGCTCGGGAGTCTGTTGCGGTGGAAGAGAGGGAGAAATAAGGAGAGGAGAGGAAGAGGGAGGGAGGGAGGGAGGGATAGAGCGGAGAGAGAGGAGGGAGATAAATGGAGGAGCAGTGGTGTCTGCTTGGCCTGGTCTTACAGACTCACACACGGCTCGTTCTTAGAGAAAACACTAAAGACATGACTAACGGCCAGAAAGGGAAGCCAAGACAGGAAGTGACTTCCTGTAGGCCGAAAGGAGCCAACCAATGAAGACGGGAAGATGGAGGAGATGTTTTCATGCGGCGCAAAGACAGGATGTCCTACACAGTTGGGCAGATGAATTCATAGTGATGGATGTCAAGATGGGGCCTCTATAGGTAATAAAACTTGCGTCGGTACAAAAACACATTTAGTATGTCACTGTGTGGACAGCATGTTACTGTGCTCCGGGTTAAAGGTAGTCTCCATGGCGATAATGATGCCAGTCTTAACAGCCCCGCTGACAGAATTAACTCATGCTTCTGTTTAGAGAAGGACGCTTAAAATAAAGCAAGCAACAGAAAGATTCTCTCACTGGCGTCTGGAATAACGCAGTACCTCCGACACACTACAATAAACCCTCCAAACATTTGATTTAACTGCACTGCCTTTCGTGAGAGAAATATTGTATTGACTGTCTAAGCAAACCTCTTGATATACTGTTGGGGGCCCAGGAGCAGGGGGCCCAGGAGCAGGGGCCCCAGCCAGCTGCCCCTTCGGAGCCTCTCACTAGCTGCTCTGCATATGGTTCAAGTTCAGAAGTCAGGCATGCTCTAGAAGGAATGCTCATCAAAATAAACTCTACCAGAGCTCTTTGTCTGCAGCCACCGCTATAGACTAGGAGGGAGAAGGAAGGAGGGGAGGGTGGGAGAGTAGGAGAGGGAGAAGGAGAGGGAGAGGGCAGGAGAGGGAGAGGGGGGACGACTAGAGAGGGAGAAGGAGACGGGAAGAGGAGGAGGGCAGGAGAGGAGGAGGGGGGCAGGAGGTGGTAGGAGGAGGGGGCAGGAGTGTGTTTGTGTGCTGAGTCAAGCTGTGGGAAAGCTGAACAAACAGTGTTGTTCTCTCAATCTACAACATGCTAGTGATAAACAGTGGTAATGATGCCTAAGCCATCATGATGTTTCAATACAAGATGAAGAGCATTCTCGTTGGCAGTAATGCAAATACTGTCACTGTCAAGCGATCGGTTGGAGTTTTCCCCCCAAAATGATAGCAGATGTTAAAGTAGTAAAAGATACAATGAAGTCCAATGTGCTGTATAGTAAAAATAAACGTTGCCCATGGTATACATTTATCAGGACAAAGTAGCCGAGGAGAGGTTTGTTTGACTGTGGTGGAACTGGAGGAGTATTTAGAATCTGTGAAATATCTTTCTACTATCTGAGGGGTATCCTGTTAAACACTATGCCACTGTACTGCAGGGCCAGAATTAACCTTCAGAGAGTAACCCAGACTGCCCTTAAAAAATAAACCCTTATCTCTTAGAGAAGATAAGACCCAACCAATCAAGCCAAGAGACCTGCGTGTAACCAGATTGGTTTCCATCGAGACAGAAAGAACAACAGAGACGAACGCGTCCGATCAGTCGTGCATTTGCAGCCGTCCGACAAACAGAACGTTTTGTTTCTTCTCGTTTTCTCAAAACGGGAGAATGTGGTTATAGCAGGAGTCTGAATGGGAAACTGTGACATCAATATCAGAGGAGCTGTGGTGAGGGTGGGGGGGTGGGGGGTGGGGGCTGGGGGGGGACCATGGCAGTGGGTGTGTCTGAGTGCCGGCCAGTCAGAACACTACTTTAATATAGCTGGCTGTCAGTCTGTTGGTCTGATGAAGTATGCCTAGTTACCTCCCAGAGTCTCAAAGTTCAAACCCTCCTTTGACTTTATGGTTTGATCACGGTCAGCAGGTGTGTTTGCACGCTACACTACTGGAACATCTGTTCCCCAAATCAATGCTTCATTTATTACTTTTAGTCGACTTTAATATACATTTAAATTGTATGTAGTATGGGCTGAAATGATGGTTAGGCAGTGTGAAAATAACTAGTGTTTTCTCCCCAGTTGAATACTAAAGTAGTTACTTGCTCGTCTAAATAATAAAAACATTCTTCGCCCCAACTCTTACTTGATGCAAAGATTAGAAATGTTTGAAATGGCTGAAGACAACCTCCTCTTTCTTCTACATATTCTCTGCCAGAGTGCGCAAGCGTTACTGGACAGAATATTTGAGGTCTGGAGCAATTTTCTGTGAAAAGCAACAAGCCAAGCATATGGAGTCCAGACAGAGCCGTTAGGTAAATGGACCCTGAAGTTGGAGGCTTTGGCATGTTAGCTGCAGATCTGCAGACAGTCATCCTTCGTTACATAACCCCCTCCTCTTCCCTGCCCTGAACAATCAAACTCCCTTTTCAACCCAATCAAAATACAACAGCACTGTTCTGGAACATGCTTAGGGGAGGCAGTGTTGCGAAATTTCTCAAAACAGACCAATTGTGGCTTCTCTAAGAATTCCAAAGATTGCTTCACATTGCAGGAAGTAAAATAAATCCACAGTTTAATGTTTCACGCCTTAGACAGCGCATGTGATGTAAGTGATAGGTGGTTATATACCTGAATTACATAAGACATTAGAAAAGCTTCTACTGTATATCCATTTTCAGCATCCTGATATTCTCATCAAGGAAACGGATCAAATATAAATCAATTTCCTTCTTTATAGACCTCTGGGTTGGGCCCTTGTTCAAGTTCTGATGTTGATGCTGGAGAACCTTCCCAGCCGTTAAACCACAATAAAAAATAACAAGCAAAAACAGGGGTTTTGTTTTATTTAATAAGCTGGTCATAAATTATCGCACATAAAAGATTATTTTCAATAGTTTACAAATAAGAGTCCAGAGCATCTCAGCGGACAGGTCAGGGGGGTCAGGGGTCAGGTACGTCTAGGAGGAGGGTCGGCGCCCGGACTCCGCCTCCCACCGCTGGCCATTCCAGCGCCCGGGCTGTGATTGGCCGGTCAGTAGGCGAGCAGCGGTGAGAACGGAGGGGGACGTCGCGCTGCAGAACAGCGATGGAATGCCGTGTGTGTCCGCCGAAGCGTGGTTTGCGAAAACAAAACAGTAGAAGAAGATAGATGGATCGGGCGGAAGTCTCTAGAAAAAGATTTGAAACGGGGACAGCACAGCATGCAGCGCTAAACCCGGGAAAAGTAGCAGCATGTGATTGGTCCTCCTGAAGGGGGCGGGGCTACGCAGGGCTGAGACTGCGGCTCAGCAGAGTTATAAGTGGGAGGAGCTTGTTCATAGTCAGGATGACAGCTAAGTCAGGACGCTTCAGCATATCCTCAGATCTCTCATCTTCTTCCTGTTACTCAAAGGTCGACCAATGAGCAGAGAGAAGGGGTGGGGTTGTTTTTTGGGCTGGGATTACCTTTCTCCTCAGTGTGCCTTGTTCACTACAGTCAGAGGGCTCTGGGTGGGGTTCTGGGGGCTTGGTGGTGGGGGGCCAGGGCCCCCTGCCTGCCTCTTCTCCAGGCTACTTGGACATCTGCTGCTGGATGTGAAGTAGGAACTCCTGGTAGGAGAAGGCGCCCTCAGATCTGTCCTCCAGAAGGTGCTGGAGGAAGCTGTGGTTGGCTGAGGTGTCGTCCCTGAGAAACACCAAGAAGAAGTCAAACATGAAGAAAACATGGATGAACTTGGGTCGCCCCTAATCTCAACTAGTCTTAAGGGCTGACTGGTGAGAGCAGCAGCCGTTTCTCTGTCTCATCCAGGAGAGAAGCGGTGAAGCCACGTCTGAATGCAAGCCTGTATCCTACCTGGCCTGCCTTCCATAAGACTCCCACACACAGCGAGCTGTGTTCCTCCCCCACTGTGACAACACAGCCCTGTTTCCTGACAGCTCCCCCAAACCCTCCACTACACGAGGCCTGGAGCAGAGCTATCAATGCCTGCATGTTCCCTGTGTTTACATTACACACACACGCACACACGCACACACACACACCGGACTGGCCTGTTCAGAGCCATCACTGCTAGGAACCCCACAGCACAACACACACCAGCACATTCACACAACCAGGGGGAAACACAACACACACCAGCACATTCACACAACCAGGGGGAAACACAACACACACCAGCACATTCACACAACCAGAGGGAAACACAACACACACCAGCACATTCACACAACCAGAGGGAAACACAACACACACCAGCACATTCACACAACCAGAGGGAAACACAACACACACCAGCACATTCACCCACACAATCAACATACTGCTTTAGTAATAAAGCAAAGTCATCTTAAACTACATCTTAACTGTATTCTGTCTTATCAAGTCAGAGAGGACTTCATGATTGTACAGCAGCCCTCTCAGATCAGGACGTCTCTAACATCATCAAACCTTACTTCAGCACGTAGAGGATGGAGCTGAGGCTCCGCCCATCCTGCAGCCAGGCCAGGAACGCTCTCACCCGCTCCGACAGCAGCGTCTGCAGCTCGGGAATCTGCGTCTGGTATGCAGAACACCAGGAGAGAGAGAGGCAAGACGCTGCTTCTGAGATACGGAGCTTCCAGAAGGTTCTGTTTGAGGTCTGGAAGCCAGAGCTTCACAGCAGGGTCTGGTTCAGATCTGGACACGGTGTGGTAATGTGGAATATATCTAGGTGCTGTCTTATCTGGAAATATGCGGTCGAGCGGGTTGACTGATACCTGACCAGTGCAGATCTTTGTGGGTGTCTGAACCCCCCTCACCCCCCTCACCCCTCTTAGTGTGTTTACACCCACAGAAGTTCACGAACACATCAGGAATGCAGTACAGCCATCTGTCTGAACTGTAGGCAGGGATGTGCTAACTGGGATGACACAGTGTCACCAGCATTCTGGAATTGGATGTCACCAGCATCCTGGGGGGGGGGGGGGGTCAGATGGCTCAACGGTTAAGGCGTTGGCCTCATGATCGGAAGGTTGTGAGATCGAACCCCGGCTGTGGCTATATGATGTTGTGTCCTTGGGCAAGGCACTTCACCCTGCTTGCCTCAGGGAAAATGTCCCTGTACTTACTGTAAGTCGCTTTGGATAAAAGCGTCTGCTAAATGAATAAATGTAAATTCTGGAATTTGATGTCACCAGCATTCTGGAATCTAGAGTTCTGGTATGTTGTGTGGTGAGGTGAGGTGAGCTTGCGGAGGGTTTACCATGTTGGGAGGTATCGAGGCGTGGTTAGGACAGCCCAACACATCCCGGATGAATATCTCATTACAGGATTTCCCAATCCACAGGTAAAACACCTGAGAAGGAGGACTCATGTTAGTGAACATCCCCTACATGAACCCTGACCCCAGGAACACGCAGGACCCTGCTGAAGCGTGAGGAGCAGGTGTGGAGGTCAGGGGTCGAGGGGGGGGGCCTCACTCACGCTGCCACAGTCCATGAGGAAGGCTCCGCTCCTGGACAGGTTCTGGGCCGTCAGGTGCAGCAGGTACGGCTGAGGGACCACCGTGTCGTTCAGGTGCAGCGCCCCCTGGTGGACAAGCAGGACACACAGGCTGCAGGTGTTAGGGGGGGTGATGGGACAGCAAAGAGGACGTAAAGGTCAAATCCCATTGAAATGTCGCCCTGGGTGGTTCTGCTAGGTGAGAGCATGACCTCATACTGGGACTGCAGGGAGCTGTATGCATGTCTGCATGGTGGGGGTGTTCCACATGCTGCTGTCACACAGTGACAGCCTACTGTCTGAAGGAGGCTGGAGGCTGTAGAGGCCGGGGAGAGGGCTCACCTGGTCTGAGATGGTGTCCAGGCGGTAGAGGTCAGGGTGGACCATGCGCATGATGCTCTGCAGGGGCTGACTCTTAAACTCACACATGGAGAACACACGCTCATCCAGACGAGTGCTGGTACCTGTCCTCAGGGCTTTCTGTAAGGGGGGTTAAAGTTCAGAGGTCAGAGGGTGTCTGTGAGTGTGTTTGAGTGTGTGTGTGAGTGTGTTTGAGTGTGTGTGCAGAGCTCCAGACCTGCTTGAGCAGGGCCAGGGTGTAGAGGGTTGGAGGTGCGTGTGTGTGTGAGTGTGTGTGTGTGTGTGTGTGTGAGTGTGTGTGCAGAGCTCCAGACCTGCTTGAGCAGGGCCAGGGTATAGAGGGTTGGAGGTGCGTGTGAGTGTGTGTGTGTGTGAGTGTGTGTGTGCGAGTGTGTGTGTGTGTGTGTGAGTGTGTGTGCAGAGCTCCAGACCTGCTTGAGCAGGGCCAGGGTGTAGAGGGGGAAGAGGCGCAGGGCGGCGGGGGCGATGAGGCCAGACTGCTGCATGTTAGACACAGTGTTCTTATAGGCTGTCAGAGAGTCCACCACTGCGTTCAGCACAGCGTCCCGGGCATCTGTCAGACTGGACGACACCGAGCGGTCGATGGCTGCACACACACACACACACACAAGATATCCTGTCACGAAGGCATTGACATTGACCTCCAATAGCTGAACACAAACACCAGCAGACAGAGGTCAATAAAAATCGATTCTGTCCCTTACATTCATTAACACCACTCACTGATTCAGCCAATCAAATCGTATTTAGCGTGTTCTCACCCATGTTGGCCAGCAGGCAGGTGATGGCCTGGACATCAGCCCCAGCGTACACATCACTCAGCTGGCTGACCACTGGCAGGCACAGGGTGTGGACCCGGATACGCCGCTTCCCTGAGGGCGGAAGAGAGGGAACGCTTCATTCAGTTAGCAGGTCGCTTTTATCAGTTAAGCCCAGGAGAGAGGAAACAGGCTAGGAGAGAGGAGACAGGCTAGGAGAGAGGAGAGGAGACAGGCTAGGAGAGAGGAGACAGGCTAGGAGAGAGGCTAGGAGAGAGGAGAAGAGACAGGCTAGGAGAGAGGAGAGGAGACAGGCTAGGAGAGAGGAGAGGAGACAGGCTAGGAGAGAGGAGAGGAGACAGGCTAGGAGAGAGGAGAGGAGACAGGCTAGGAGAGAGGAAACAGGCTAGGAGAGAGGAGACAGGCTAGGAGAGAGGAGAGGAGACAGGCTAGGAGAGAGGAGACAGGCTAGGAGACAGGCTAGGAGAGAGGAGAAGAGACAGGCTAGGAGAGAGGAGAGGAGACAGGCTAGGAGAGAGGAGACAGGCTAGGAGAGAGGAGACAGGTTAGGAGAGAGGAGACAGGCTAGGAGAGAGGAGAAGAGACAGGCTAGGAGAGAGGAGAGGAGACAGGCTAGGAGAGAGGAGACAGGCTAGGAGAGAGGAGAGGAGACAGGCCAGGGCAGCCCAGGGTCCTGGTACCTTTACTGGAGGTGTAGAGCAGAGCAGCCTGGAAGCAGGCTAGCGAGGTGTCTGCTAAGCTCTCCTCGATGGACATCTGGACAGCGAAGGCAGAGTCTGGGTTCACGTTGGCCAGGGACAGCAGGTCGGTGGAACGCACAAAGAAGTTCCCGTGGAACGTGTGGATGGAGAGCCCTGTGCAGGAACCACACACACACCCTTACCCACAAGAACTAGAACAACAAGAGACATTAGGAGTGTGTGTCTGTGTGGGCGTGTCTGTTTGTGTGGGCATGTCTGTCTGTGTGGGCGTGTCCGTCTGTGTGGGCGTGTCTGTCTGTGTGGGCGTGTCCGTCTGTGCGGGCGTGTCTGACTGCGTGGGCGTGTCCGTCTGCGTGGGCGTGTCTGTCTGTGTGGGCGTGTCTGTCTGTGTGGGCGTGTCTGTCTGTGTGGGCGTGTCCGTCTGTGTGGGCGTGTCTGTCTGCGTGGGCGTGTCTGTCTGTGTGGGCGTGTCTGTCTGCGTGGGCGTGTTTACCTTTGGTGCAGCGTATTCTCATGACAGCCTCGAAACCGATCTTCCTGGTGAAGTACCTCTCTAGATCCTTCTGGAACTTCTCCCGCTGGGGAGCGTTATGGACGTGGTGGAAGGAGGGGTAGTAGAAGACACTTCCTGCAGAGTACCTGGACATACAGCCTGCAGGAGACAGGGTTGCAGTGTTTACAGGGTTGCAGTGTTTACAGTGTTGCAGTGTTTACAGTGTTGCAGTGTTTACAGACAGTGTTGCAGTGTTTACAGTGTTGCAGTGTTTACAGTGTTGCAGTGTTTACAGTGTTGCAGTGTTTACAGTGTTGCAGTGTTTACAGACAGTGTTGAAGTGTTTACAGACAGTGTTGCAGTGTTGACAGACAGTGTTGCAGTGTTGACAGACAGTGTTGCAGTGTTTACAGACAGTGTTGCAGTGTTTACAGACAGTGTTGCAGTGTTTACAGTGTTGCAGTGTTTACAGTGTTGCAGTGTTTACAGACAGTGTTGCAGTGTTTACAGACAGTGTTGCAGTGTTGACAGACAGTGTTGCAGTGTTGACAGACAGTGTTGCAGTGTTTACAGACAGTGTTGCAGTGTTTACAGACAGTGTTGCAGTGTTTACAGTGTTGCAGTGTTTACAGTGTTGCAGTGTTTACAGACAGTGTTGCAGTGTTTACAGACAGTGTTGCAGTGTTGACAGACAGTGTTGCAGTGTTGACAGACAGTGTTGCAGTGTTTACAGACAGTGTTGCAGTGTTTACAGACAGTGTTGCAGTGTTTACAGACAGTGTTGCAGTGTTGACAGACAGTGTTGCAGTGTTTACAGACAGTGTTGCAGTGTTTACAGACAGTGTTGCAGTGTTTACAGACAGTGTTGCAGTGTTGACAGACAGTGTTGCAGTGTTTACAGACAGTGTTGCAGTGTTTACAGACAGTGTTGCAGTGTTTACAGACAGTGTTGCAGTGTTTACAGACAGTGTTGCAGTAGTTCCAGTGACCCTGTGACCCCCAGACAGAGAGCAGGGTTACCTAGAGAGGCCAGGTCAGCGTACTGACTGCTGAGCAGGAACAGGTCCACTCCTATCTGCTGCCCAGAGCAGTCCAGAGCCAGCTTCTTATAGAAGTCTGTGGCCGGGCCCAGGTGCTGAACGCTCTGCAAAACAACCAACACACGTCACTCCTCTCACACAGGCACGTTTAGAAGGGGCTACTGGTGTTAAGGCATGGGGGAAGCTTGTGTCCTGTTGTGTGGACAACAAAAAAGTTTCTGACTGCCATATGGAGGGATTTGAACCTGAAACCTCTTGATCTGGAGTGAAAGGCTCTAACCACTGAGCTCCAGCCAGTCCCTTGTGCCCCCCCCCTCCCCGTACCTTGGTGTTGGACCTCTGGTTGGGGTCCTCTCTGGACTGCAGCAGCCCAGCGCCCAGGGTGGGGAGTTGGGTCTGGAACACAGACACACGCCCTCCGGTGGGGGACATGAGCTTGTAGGCAGCCTGCAGCACCGGGCCCAGGGCGCTGTGGGTCTCTCTGGTGGAGCTGAACATGGAGGGCAGCGAGCTCAACAGGTCTTTCACCAGCTGGGGGAGGAAGGGGGAGAGGGAGAGAGGAGGAAGGGGTGGAGGGAGGAGGAAGGGGTAGGGGGAGGAGGAGAAGGAGAGAGGAGGTGGGAACAGAGATTGTTCTACCTCTGAAACCACTTTCATTATTTGGATCAAATTGGACCAATCAAGCTGAAGCAATCATACTGGACCAATCAAATTAGACCAATCACTGATGACCCTCCATTTCACGGTCCATTTAATCCCCACACTGGGCCCAGATGTGAAAGGCTGGTGTTTACCTCCATGCTCTCCTTCAAGTTAACCAGCAGGCTGTCGTGTGAGGGGATGAACACGTCTGAAATGACACAACACACAGCGTTACTGAACCCACCTGGCACGTCAAACACTCTCATTAGAAATGTACCGGATCCTCCAGATCTGTACCATTAATATCTGACACCACCAGCATCTGGGGCTGGGACAGGCCTTCCTGGAGGTTGTAGAAGTGGATGGTGCTGTCGAAACTCAGGAAGCCCACTTTGGTGCGCGTGTCTCCGGGTAACCTGTCGCACAGCACCCCCCCCCCCCCCCATACCCCCGGAGAGTTAGCATAGCCTCCAGCTAGCAGGCACAGGATACAGAGTGTATGAGCACGTTGGTGTGTGTGTGTGTTGGTGGGTGTATCAGTGTGTGAGTGGGGGTGAAACAGCGAGCAAGTGGGAACATAAAATTCCCACAAAATTCCACAAAGGAATCTGGATCTAGATTTGATGGAAATGTGGGAGTTTGGTGGGAGACTGGAGAAGACTGAGATACTGCAGACATTCCCCCAGCGTCTGAGCAGGTCAGGCCTTCTCACGACTCAGAATGACTGAAACATGGCCGCAAAGGGACGCTGGTCCCCGAGTCTGCTGTTCCCATCAGAGTCAGAGCAGATCTGTGACTGGCAGGGGGCTGTGTAGGAGGGAGGCTCTTACTTGTCCAGGTTCGCTAGTAGCGAATCACAGAAGACCTTCAGGTAGCCTGACTCCACTGCATTGTGGGATACGTCCAGCACAAAGAGATATACAGCTGGCTGGGGGGGGCGGAGCTGAAACACACACACACACACACACACAATTATAAGCATTTCCCAGAAAACCAGCTTACGATAACTCACCAGTCCTGCCCCAGAGAGGAGAACAGAGACAGCTGTTGCTGTCGTTAGTGGAGCGGCGCACCACAGCGCCCTCTGGTGGTCTGAAGGCAGAACAGTGCCTCACCATGTAGTCCGAGGAGGCGATGAACTCCACCGTGGAGTTCTGGACCTCCGGCCTCTTGTGTGGTTCTCCGTAGGAACGTGTGACGGGGTTGTACATGAACTCGTCGGGCACTGGGGGGGAACACAGAGGAGAACGTCATTCAAATCTTCTTCAGGTTCAGAATTTAGAAGTTCAGTTATTTCCAGCTCCGCCCCCAACCCCGCCCGCCCGCCCCCCAGCCCCTCCCCCCTCACCATCGTTGACACGGTAACAGAGGTTACACTTCCACCTGCGCTGGTCCAGGAAGGACACGAAGGGGTTGATGTAGGTCCTGCAGGAACGACAGCGTACGATGGTGCTGGAGGTGATGACTGGAAGCTGCTGTAGACAGAGAGGAGGGGGGGGGGGGGGAGGAGGAGAGAGGAGGGGAGGGGGAAGAGAGGAGGAGGAGGAGAGGAGGAAGAAAGGGGCCGAAATGTTTAGCAACAGACAAAAACAAAGGCATCCTTCTGTCAAACACAGCTTGTTGGTGGTTTCACCAGCTCGCTGCACCTGTGACCTCCATCACACCAACATCTCCCCCATGACTGTGGCAGTTAACCAGCCTGCCTGCTCTCGGTCCACAGCTG
Organism: Protosalanx chinensis; assembly: GCA_030340685.1. Classification (NCBI taxonomy): domain Eukaryota; kingdom Metazoa; phylum Chordata; class Actinopteri; order Osmeriformes; family Salangidae; genus Protosalanx; species Protosalanx chinensis. The sequence continues at coordinate 12,027,822 of CM059330.1, forward strand.
CTCTCCTCCCAGCCCTCCATCCTCCACAGGGGGCTTCCACCACGTTCCCTCCCACCAGCCCCGGAGGAGTTCTCCCTGCTTGATGACCGCTGACGAAACCAGTTCTAACCGGTCTGTCAGCCCTGATTCCCATTCAAGACTGCAGGTCACATTCACAGTTGTTGTTATGTAACTCAGCGTGATGCTGAGGGCAGAGGGAGGCTGTGCGGAGGCCAGGGGGGAGGCCGTGCGGAGGCCAGGGGGGAGGCCGTGCGGAGGCCAGGGGGGAGGCTGTGCGGAGGCCGGGGGGGGGGGGGGCTGTACCTGCAGGTCCCTGAAGGGGTGCAGCAGCAGTCCCAGGGGCAGTCTGGCCTTGGTGAGCAGAGCCTGGGTCTGGGGCACACTGGTCAAGGTGCACCTGAACGTCCTGGGGAGCACACGCACACACACAGACACACACACAGACACACACACAGACACACACAGACACACACACAGACACACACACAGACACACACAGACACACACACAGACACACACACACAGACACACACACACAGACACACACACACAGACACACACACACAGACACACACACACAGACACACACAGACACACGCACAGACACACGCACAGACACACACACAGACACACACACACAGACACACACACAGACACACACACACAGACACACACACACAGACACACACACACACACAGACACACACACAGACACACGCACAGACACACGCACAGACACACGCACAGACACACACAGACACACACACAGACACACACACACAGACACACGCACAGACACACGCACAGACACACGCACAGACACACACACAGACACACACAGACACACACACAGACACACACACACAGACACACACAGACACACGCACAGACACACGCACAGACACACACAGACACACACACAGACACACACACACAGACACACACAGACACACGCACAGACACACGCACAGACACACGCACAGACACACGCACAGACACACACAGACACACACACAGACACACACACACAGACACACACACACAGACACACACACACAGACACACACACACAGACACACACACACAGACACACACAGACACACGCACAGACACACGCACAGACACACACACAGACACACACACACAGACACACACACAGACACACACACACAGACACACACACACAGACACACACACACACACAGACACACACACAGACACACGCACAGACACACGCACAGACACACGCACAGACACACACAGACACACACACAGACACACACACACAGACACACACAGACACACGCACAGACACACGCACAGACACACGCACAGACACACACACAGACACACACAGACACACACACAGACACACACACACAGACACACACAGACACACGCACAGACACACGCACAGACACACACAGACACACACACAGACACACACACACAGACACACACAGACACACGCACAGACACACGCACAGACACACGCACAGACACACACACAGACACACACAGACACACGCACAGACACACGCACAGACACACGCACAGACACACGCACAGACACACGCACAGACACACGCACAGACACACACACACGCACATTTTACTGTATTAGAATAGATGTTGAGTGAGCATGCATTCAAGAGACTCTGTCTCTCTCGCGCACACACAAAAACACACACACACAGACACACACACACACAACCGTACTGGGGGCTGCAGTTGGCCTTCTTGAGATCAGAGCTGAGGTTGGGCTCGGGAGCCTCCAGGGGCCGGGGGGGCAGCAGGCTTCTCTCCTGCAGCAGGTTGACAGGCATCAGGGCCTCCATCTCCAGCTCTGGGACCCCGCTCAGCCCCCCCAGGGCTGCCGACAGCTGGGACAGGTTAGGGAAGGCCGGCTGAGGGAGGAGGGGAGAGAGGGGTTAGCTAGCTCGGGGACACATGATGTACATGACATTCTGGTCTAGCCTCCTACCTGGGAGTACTGCTCGTAGCTGGGGTTATAGCCCCCGTGGGAGGGGGAGGAGTCTGGGGCTGGGGCTTGCTGATAGGCTGACTGCATGCTGGAGTAGCTGTAGCCATAGGGCGGAGCATGGCTGGCCATGTCGCTGGAGGGAACCATGGAGGAGTCTGGAAAGGGAGGAAGAGAGAGAGAGAGGGAGAGAGAGATAAAGGGTGAGGAGGGACAGAGTGGAGGGGAGAGAGAGAGAGAAGAGGAGGGGAGAGAGAGAGAGAGGAGGGGAGAGAGAAAGAGAGAGAGCGGGAGAGAGAGCGAGCCGGAGAAAGAGTAAGAGAGAGAGAGAAAGAGAGAGAGAGGGAGCGAAAGAGAGAGAGAGAAAGAAAGAGAGAAAGAGAGAGAGAGAGAGAGAGAGGGGGAGCGAGAGAGAAGAGGAGGGGAGAACAGAACAGAAATCTCTAGAACATCAGTTCCTGAGTAGAATGAAGCCAGGTGTGCTGATGTGTTTTTGGAGGGAGAGTTCTTCACCTGGGTAACTGCCCCCCTCCAGACACTCATAGCTGCCAGGCACTGGGGAGGCACTGCCTGTGGTGGAGGAAGATGTGTCACCGCCTGCCAGAGGAAGGGAGGAAGAAACCACAGAAGTAAGAGGAAGATGAAGGGTTTGTTCAACAGAGCAGAGGGTCCCAGTATGGAGGGCTAGATGAGAGGGTGAACACACAGTAAGGATGCACGGAGCACTTAGCAGGTGAAATGGAGCTGAAAGGAAGACACCATGTATCCATAACAACGTTCTCCAGCCTCCGGGGGTAAACCATACCCCCCCTCACCCCCCCCCCTTAACATGTCCTGGGAGGGGCGAATCTGGGATGACAGGGGATGAAGGAAAGGTATCAGGCCCGAATTAATCCTATTGGCCGAATGGCGGGCTACGTTGGTGCACTAAGATAGCCTGGGCTAAGAGCCTGCTGGATCACATCCAATTAGCCCAGGCTAAGTCTGACCCAGTGTGAGGGGAGCAGTTCTGAGGAGAAAACCAGCCTGAAGACTTCACACTGTCTCCTCAGTCTGACACCACACACACCAAGAATCCATTCCTAGCTGTCTTTAACGCTAAAAGGATGTTTGGATATTTCCTCAACTAAAAGAGGGCAGGTCGCTAGGACAGAATCTGACACCAGAAAGGACCGTCATCCATGACAGGTGCCTACATGGAGGGAGTAAACATGGATTAAAGACATGCTTGGGGGTTGGAGTTAGAAGCAGCATCACTTCAGGCCCCGGGGCTGCTGAGAGCTAGCAGAGGCAGGCCAGACCCTGGTCCCTGGGCAGACACAGAGCCCTGGTGGACTGGGGAGAGGCTATATTTAAAAAGCTGTTAACCTCTAGTCAATTACACAACTCTTCAGGGCACGGGGGGGTGGGGTCTCTGGAGACACACTTCAACACCTTCCTAGAAGTGGGACACTACAGGGAGAGAGAGCCTGGGCCTAATCTGCCATGCCACACCAGCATGGATTTAAAAGGTGAAAAGTGAAAGGATTTATGTTTAGTCCACAAAAGCTTGTCCGGTGTCTTTAACAGGGAAAACATACGGTGAATCTGGAGGCTGACTGACTGCTTTAGGAAGGGAAAGCGTGGTGGAGGGGGGAGACAGTACAGTGGATGAGGGGAGGGAGAATGGGGGGAGACAGTGGAGTGAAAGGGGGAGGGGTGATGTTTGGGGTAAGGATGGGTAATAAAATCAGAGCAAAGCAGACCTGCTTCCTCATCCTCATCCTCCTCCTCCTCTTCCTCGGAGCTGGATGACGAGGGCACTGGGGTGGCGGGGGCAGGGGGGGCTGCAGAGCCACTATTAGCTACATATCCGTACTGCATGCCTGTGGGAGGGGGGAGGGGGGGGCAAAACAGAACCATCAGCTGTGGATGGGAATGGGGGGGTGGGGGGTGGGGGGGAGGGTGGCACTGTAAGGGAAGACCCTGGTGACTGTGTTTGTGTTTGAGAAACTGTGCGTCACCCACGATTTAGTTTAATGTTGCCCAGATAGGATGTTTTTGCAGCATTGCACAGTGGAGGCTGTGAGCTAGAGCTGAGATCTTATTACAGCTGTTGTGCCTGGTGGCTCAGATGAGGCTACTCTGCAGTGTGCCTGGTGAACAGTGAGCAGCCTCTGACTCTGACCACTAAAGCGCTACATACCCACGCCCCCCCCCCCCCTCCCCTCTTCTCCTCCCCACTCATGTCCTGCTGTACTTTACATATGCATTATTTGCAAGTCCCTCTGGATAAAAGCGTAGAAGGTGCGTGTGTCCCCCTGTGTGTGTGCGGGAGGAAAGCCTGGCTCTTCTGAGGCGCTGCCAGGCGTCAGCTTCAGACCTAACAGAGCAGCGAGGAAGAGGGAGGAGCCTCCCGCTGAGGCAAACATGCGACGAACAACGCTCAAGTAGAGTATGAGGACGTTTTTAACGTTTGGTAACAAACTGGCTCTGACGTAGGGGCAGAGGCCCATAGCCAACTGATCTGGTAGAACTCAGAAACAGAAACACACCTGACATCTTATCCATTTAGCAGCTGATTCCACTGGAAGCAAATTACAAAATACAGCCTATAGAAAAAACACTGCAGAGAACATGCTCTCGGCTCCCAGCCAATGGCAGTCCAGACCTGGCCTTCTTCAGCCAATTGGAAAAAGCTTTTTGGTGGGCCGCCCTGTGTCTGTCTCTGGTACCTGGCTGGTGTCCTGGGGATGAGTGGATCGAGGCAGCAGGGGTCCCTGAGGGTGTCCTGTCTGCGTCCGACAGCCCAGCCTGAACTGGGACTCCTCTGTAGGGCTCCTGAGGCCCCGGGGCCTGGCTGGGCTGCTGGTAGTGATGGGGGACTGGGGCGTGGCCTGAGGGAAACAACACACGTTTATTTGTACTGGTTTAGCTGATGCTTGTATCCAGTGGTGCATAATTACATTGAACTCTAATTCCAACAAAAGCTCCAAGAGGAAGAAGGCAGCCCCCAGCCTACCTGCACTTCCCTGGCCATTCACTGTGGGCGGCAGGCCTGGAGGAGGCACACCATACCCTGGATGCCCTGCTGGAGGGGCCCCCAGGTGGCTGGTGCCATTCCCAGGGGGATACTGGTGCAAGGGAGCGCCCATCAGGTTTGGAACAGGTCTCGGGGGGGAGGTGGTGAGCGAGGAGCGGAGCGTCCCGTACTGGCTGCTGCCCGGAGCGGAAGGGTAAGAGACGATGGGGTAGAGGGGGGCGCCGGGCCCGCTTGGTGCTGCCGACACCAGATTGGTCTGTTGAGGGTGATGGTGCGAGTGGGGAGGGTGATACTGCTGTGCGTAGTAACTGGCCGGCGTGCCGTACTGGACTGGCTGCTGGAATGGCGGTGGATGGTGGGGATTTGACGGGACACTGGGTGCTGGGTGGGTGGCGCTGGTGCCATAGGGATGGGAGGGGGGGTGGGAAGCTTGGGGTGGCCCAAACGCAGGGGGGGCTACACCTGAGACAGCAGAGGAGTGGGGGGGCTGCTGGTGGCTGTTGTGGTAGTAGTTCGCACTGTGGTCATTGTTCGTGATGGTGGCTTTGTTAGGGGCGGGGGCACACTGTGCTGGAATGGTGGAGTGGCCTTGCTGTTCAGGTGTGTTTCCATAATAGCCTGGAGCAGGATGCGACGGGTAGTTCTGTTCTGAACCTGGAGAGAGGGGGGGGAAGGCAGACAGTTGTATTCAGCACAGCAGGTCCCAGCCTAGGTCAAGAGAGATCCACCCATCTAAAGCTGTCATGGCTGACAGGCAGGGTAGAGCCCACCATATTAGCAGCTCATCAAACTTAACTAACCATCCCTGAATACTCCTTCTAGCCTGCTGACACCCTAGCTAGAAGTCTAACCTTCACCTAGTGAACATACTTAAATAAATACACGTTTCAAAGGTAGAAGGTGCCAGGATAGTGTCTTATAAACGCAGTTAACCCCCCCCCTTCCCCATCCCCTGTCAGTCAGCTAGCAGCTAGCTAGCACCACAGCAGCTAAAGCAGCTAGTTTGACAGCTGCATTCATTACTCTGGCTTCCTACAAACTAACAAGATGGGACAAAATGTGCACATTGGGCTAACTTACTGATTCCACAATGATCAAATACTACTAATGATCTCTCCTTAATGTTAACCGGTACTGCAGGTTAGCTAATCCAGCTAGCTAAACCTATATAGGGTTAGGGTTAGACTAGCTAGCTAGGCACAAATTCAATTAAATGACATAAATTCAGTACAATTCATGACTATTTACACTTGATCTTATTCTCTGGAGGAGACTGTTTCACATAAACAGGGTAAAGACCTAGATAACAGGCAGCTCCAGGGCTGCTATAAGCGGATCTCTTCGGCCTGTTTTACCGTTCAGATAAGCGGCTTCTGCTCCTCCACCATTCGGCGTTGAGTTCAAGCTGTCCCCGGTGTTCAGGTGTGTAAAGCCCGGTGCAGACATCCTCCTGTCCTCACTAACACAGCTGGATAAGCCGACTAAAACACATCAGATGTTGGAGGTATAGTTTCCGTCCCTGAGCTCCAGCCGCCCCGCTAAAATGAGCTTCTTTCCCCGGTGATGATGAGATTATCTGGGATCCGTTTCTATGCGACCAGGGGTCCCTAGTTACCAGGCAAAAAGGTTAAAAATAATTTTTAACGGTTTTATCATTTTACTGTGGTGTAATATAGTTTTACTGTATGTTTTAAAAATATATTTTTTGGTACCTGATTTTATTGTAAAGTCTATTGAGACCATGTACCATGGTGATTTTGCACTTTAAATAATAAATTTATTTGAAAAGCGCCACCTAGGGGCTGTGAACAGACACTTCCTCTGGATCTATCCTGTAATAAAACACCAAACATTCAAACTCTATGTGGTTTAAAATGTTTAGAAACATCCACATTTTTCATACTGTCCCCCAACAAACGCCAACAGTCATATCACCCTAATCAAATGTTTGTTTGAGAAAAGTGAACTAGCTCAAAACTACATTGCAGTTGCACTTTCCTGACAAGGTGAAGTTCACCAAGAACACAATGAGGTGAGCGAATTAATTTAATGATTATTACAGATTACATTGGTTTACTACTACCTTTCACAGTTTATCTTAGACGAATGTGGTTCCAAGTTCATGTGAACTAAAACCAAACCCTGCCACACTTCCCAGCCATCTGAATCCTCACACAGCACTGCATACGCATTTTAAAAACATAGATTTTCTAACTTTAAAACTTGTGATTACAAAACATCCTGGGGGATCCTAGGCCGTCCGTCTGTGCAGTCACACTCCTCTCTCTGGTGCGGTGAGGAAGAGGGTCCCTGACCCTGGCCCTGACCCTGGGCCTGACCCTGGGCCTGGCCCTTGCCCTTGCGCTGGCAAGTGGGACAGCAGGAAGTGAGCCCCTCCTGTCTGCAGGCAGGGCAGGAAAGGACAAGCTGGCAGCAGAAGTTGGTGGAGCACAGCTGGTACTGGTCCCATGGTGATCCACAGTACCTGCACTCTGGAACGATGGACAGATGGGGAGAGGAGCAACGATCGTTAACCTCTCCTTTGGTTTGGCCAATATTCAAAAATTGTATGTAAAAACAAATCCTTTAAGCACTTCTGCTGTTCAAACAATCAAGTCATGTTCAAATATGATTTAAACATTCAGAAGCCTGTGGATGTTTGAGAGAGAACAACCCCCACCCTCACAAACACAATGTAGTGTGCCACCCAGGGGATGTGTGCCACCCAGGGGATGTGTGCCACCCAGGGGATGTGTGACACCCAGGGGAGATCCACACACCTGAGATCACGTCCCCGTTGGAGGAGATTGCATAGCGTTCGTCAAACACAAACAGTTTCCCTCGATAAAACCCCTCTGGGAAGCGTTCCAGGTACTTATGAATGCCTCCCTTCAGCTGGTAGACCTCCCTGCACACCTCCTAGACACACACACAAATGTACACACACACACACACGTACACACACACACATGTACACACACACACACACACATACACATACACTACATGTTTTTTTTACTTAGAAACATGGAAGTTGTCTTGCATATGAAGAAGCATGAAACACAGTGATATGAAGATATTATCCAACGCTACCAAGCCAAACAGATCCGGTTAGTGAAGATCACTGTTTACCTTGGAGCGCAGATAGGCTGACCCTCGCTCACAGCGAATGCCCCCTGTGCAGTACATCAGCACGTTCTTATCCCTGAAGAGGTCAAGGTTCTGGTCAACATAGTCTGGGAAGTAGCTGAACTTGCGAATGTTGGGGGCCACACAGTGTCTGAACTGGCCCTGGAAGCCCCCCAAAAGAGGGAAGGGGAACAGGGGTTACATATGTTGCCCTGCTGGAGCAGAGACAGTACGTTCATCCCTCAACCATACTCACTATTTTACTCTCGTAGAAGTTTCGGCAGTCTAACAGTATTGTGTCTTTGCATGAATCCCTTTTTGACAGAATGGCCTCCACTTCTTTGTGAAATTCCTCCGGTTCCAAGTGGATTCCTTAATAAGATGAGCAAACCCTTGTCAAACAAGATGCCTGTCCCCTGGTCTGCAGTCAAACGATCTGATAGAAGCACAGTAGGCTCTAGCAAACATTGCCGAAATATAAAATATATTGAAATCTGAATGCAGCGTCAACCTCCCCAAACACTACATGACAGTATTGTGTGGTTTAGTACCTGCCAGTCTATAGGAGACTTCCTCAGGGTCCACTCCCATTGGGACGATCTCCTTGTAGACGCCCACCCTGAGGTCCGAGAAACAGTCTGCCCCCCCATCGCTGGTCTGCAGACACACAGACAACAGAAGTCTCTGTAGCTGGGTTGGAATCCTGGCTAAACACGAGGAGGGCTTTTTACCTTGAAGTCCTCCTGTTCCATGATCTTAAAGACCGGATGTGAACGCATTGCCTCCATGTAAAAGTTAGTTGCTACTTTGGTGCCGCCGATAGTTCCATTAATCCCTTCTGTAGCCACTCTAACCTGCAGAGAGAGACGAGTGACTCAGTATCAATGACAAGATCAGGAAGTGCATAAGGTTGTATTAACTACCATGTGCACAAGTAGCACTTATGAATAAATAAATATTCATTTAGCTGACACTATTATCCAGAGGGACAACAAGTACAGGTACATTCTCCCTGAGGCAAGTAGGGTGAAGTGCCTTGCCCAAGGACACATAGGTCACATAGCCACAGCCGGGAATCGAACTCACAACCTCACGATCATGAGCCCAATGCCTTAACCGCTGAGCCACCTGACTTCCTGTACTGATGACCCTGTAGGAACGTCATTGGCAGTCCCATGTGAGGTAAAGCCTTACCTTTCCAGTTAGGTGTAGCCTTTCACACAGGGCCTTTTGCCAGGCACAGATAGCATGTGGATCTGTCAGCTGACAGTAGCAGTAGTATAGAAGAACCTCACCTGGACCACTTAGAGATAAACACAGAGGAGAAGACAGTCAGATCAGATGCATGCATGTCAAATGTCAAATGAAATCTGTGTCTTATTGTGGTACAGTCCCATGTACTTGTGTAGCTGGTCATATGCTATGTGGCTGGTGTCTGGAATCCACTGGGAAATGTCTACAGTCTCTTCCACTTGGACTTGCTGTTGGGACGATGTGTTTTTCTCAGTTTGGCTGAGAAAGATCTGGAAGGTTGCCTCTGTGAGCTGTGTGATCTCAGATTCATGAACCCTGGCCACATGCTTGTGGATGGAAGAGGGTTCACTGAAACTCTGGCCACAGCAATGCCAGGTTGGTGGACTAACTGCTTCCTCTGGACAGGGGTTTCCCTTCGATGCTACAAATCTGGCAAATGTCTAGAAAACGATACAAATAAAGAAACATAATGTGACTCATATTACTAGAGTAGTTGTAAAGTATGTACACAACTCTTGGCTATTCTATCAGCATGGCCTCGTTACACTTGTTAACTCACCTTCCTCTTGCAGAAAGCATAACACTTTCTTAAGGTTGTAGAAAGCTGCTGTTTCTCTTGTTTTCGGCCCTGAGGAGCTGAATAATCATGAGCACAAACATCGATACAAGACATATCCGCTGCCATGTTAATATACCTTCTGTAAGATGTTTAGGACCTACAGTACCAGAGTACTGTAATACAAAACCATCTGGCTGTGAGAACTAGGCTTGACTACTTCATGGTTTACAGTCAGACTGCAACCATGTTTAAAAAGAGCATTACTGCCCCCCACTGTTCGGGAGGGGATTTCCGGCCACCCACACTAAATCTAAATAAAGAAAATCCTCAAATTTACGCTTAAAGTACAAAACAAATAAACTTAACCCTTCCTCATTACCCGCCCTAATATATTAACAAAAACAGCCATACACATCTTCCTAATACCTGTACTTAATAATCTGTCTAGAAAATAGGGCAAACGTGCCTAAATAAACAAAACATTTATATTAAAATAAGAAAAATAACACCATGTGTGGGGTTACAAAAAAAAAAAAAAAAAAATGGAAAGAAAGGTGTATTGTAGCTTTAAAGACGGCTTGGTGACGTAGTTGCCTCCCCCCTGCTCCCCTTTAGGGGGCCAACATGTTACCCTTCTGAATCCGCGTCACTGGGAAATTCCAGTGGGGAAGTAAACTGTATTAACAACTGTCCAGTTCACGGTTCTTCTAGCTGTCTTTTGTTCTTTAACCATTTGACATCTTACCCCCCTGGCTTCATGTAAACTCATGAGTTCAGACTGATCCTGCAGCAGCTTCATGACTTCAGGCAGCATGGCGCAATAAGTGCGATACTACAGTCAAATTAAACTGCAAATTCATGTTGGAATCAGATTTGTGACCTTGTGAAGGTAAGCATTTGTTATTGTTTTATTTGGTAAAAGGTAGACTAGGCTCCCGCTGGTTAAAAGCCTTAAGTTGACATGAGACTTGTGTGTAAACTGCTTTTGCTTACTATTGTGCAGCGCCATGCACTTCCTCCTCTCTAAAGCTTGTCTGCTATCTGGACCAGTTAGATATTTAACTAACAACATTGATCATTAATATCAAACTGTCCCTATAACTGTCTCTACAGCTACAGTAACAATGGAATTTACCAAACATTGAAACATTTCTGTGTGACCTGGTGTACTGGCCCACTCATTGTTAGTTAGGTAGGATAGTTACAACACAATGGCTTGCTTAATTGCCCCCAAGCTACAATAAATACTGAAAATATTTAGTCATTCAGCTTTTATCCAGAGAGATTTACAGCAGGTACAGGGACACAACAACATAGTTAGTCCTAGTTCAACTAACTAGGTTAACTAGTTCAGTAATTAGCTGGAAAACATCCCTCATTTACTACTACAGTGTAGTAGTGTGGTACTACTACAACCATGAACCAACCCATCAGTGCGATTTTACGGTGTTTTCTGCTTTTCCACAGTCCCAGACACAAACATGGCTGATGAGGATTACCTGTCAAACCAAACACCGGTACACCTGCTTTTCTCTCTCTATCAAGAAACACTGGATGATCTGTGCTGCTGGCAACACTGCAGTCCCATTAATGTTGTTTTATACATATTTCAAGAAGCAATATTACTCTTACCGTACACCTTTGATATATATGAATGTATACTATATCATAACCAAATGTAGGTAACATAGCATTATAGTGAACGATTAACTAGAGGTTTGGTTTTTAATCCATGATTCCTTGTTTGTTTTCTAGTTCTATGATCCGCTGTGGGAAATCTCATCTTACTCGGACATACCACAGCGATCAGGTTAGAGCACCCACCTGTGTGGGAATGACGTCTTTACTTGTCTTTCTGCAGCCCCTTGGCAGTGGGGGAATTATACAGTTAGTCAAAATATGACTTAGCATCCCAACCCAGTATACCCACCATCCACTGGGGCTGAAAGTTTCATGATGTCATGATGTGTTTGGGTAGTGTACTCCTCTAAAAGCCACAAGTCCACTTCTCTTTCTCAAGTTAGTCTCACTTCTCTGTTGATCTTCATAGGGTCTGTTCAGAAAAAACACTCTAATGAAACCTCAAGCACAAACAAAAGGTGGAACAAGACTAGTGAGAGTATGGAGGGGAAACTTGTCTTTGTCATGGTGGAGACCCAACATGTGTGTGTGGGTGGGTGTGTGTGTGTTGTTCAACTTGGCATTGAGAGGTGGCATTCTACACTGTGCGGGGAAACCAAGTCCCGGGGATTGTGTTTTCAAAGTGAACTGATGGATTCAGTTCTGGATACAGTTTCTCTCAGTCTCGGTTGTTGAACCCAGCAGCTGAATGCCCTCCTGCTGGATGAAGGCAGCTAGCTGACATCAGTGGGAGGATGTGGCCAGGTCTTTAGTTAGACAGGAAGTCATGTAAGTTGATGTGGTTGTTTAACATGGAGGAAGTGACATACCTGAAAGTGTTAACAAAACCAAAAAAAGGCGCAATAACGGCGACCATGCACCCCCTGGCAGCTTTACTGGACCCCCCTCACCTCAGAGGGAAGGTGGTCACTCTGGTAACTTGTGGTAGCACTTTATTGTACTACCTCCATCACCGTATTATCAGTATTACTACTGCATATGACTGTCCTGTCTGCATATGCCTGTCCTGTCTTTTCTTGTCATGTCATCATTGTCTTTGTCTAACTGTACTATATGTTATAGAAACACTTCACTGTAACGCTGTAACAAGTTCCTATATGTATCTACATAAATGGCAATGAAGCATCCTGTGTCCTGTATCCTGTATCGTGTTGAGTCAGGTCAAGTGAGTGTGGTCGGAGTCAGGCGATGGCTCTCCAGGAACAAGATTGAAGACCCCTGTTATAGAGGGTTTGAGACCCCTGTTATAGAGGGTTTGAGACCCCTGTTATAAAGGGTTTGAGACCCCTGTTATAAAGGGTTTGAGACCCCTGTTATAGAGGGTTTGAGACCCCTGTTATAGAGGGTTTGAGACCCCTGTTATAGAGGGTTTGAGACCCCACTTATATAGTGTATGCCGTTCTTCTACTTGTACGTGTGAAGACACTTAGCTGCTGTTTAATGTGTGTACTTCCTTCCCCTCTTGATGTGCCTGTCTTTCATCCCAGTGGATGGACCGTACCTTCAGATCACAGAGCAGCCCAAACAGGTAAGCCCTCCATCCTCACACTGCCTCTCCAGTCCTGCTGTCTGACCCTGGAACAGCCTGCCAGCTGTCATATCCTCTGACTGGGATGGCTAGTGCTGAGGGGGTAAAGCGCTTGACCAAGGTCTGATCAAGAAGATTGTAGGTTCAAACCCCCCCCTCCTTGCGTTTTTGGACAACAGTGTTTACCAAATCCATCAGATATTTGCTGACCTTACTGTTGTCAGAAAGCCGACTGAACTGTCATCGACCCAGTATGGTTGTGAGATGTTTGGGTGGCAAATTGAACGGTTTAACGGTTAACGGCGATCTGTCTCTCCCCAGAGAGGCTTCCGTTTCCGGTACGGCTGCGAGGGGCCGTCTCACGGCGGGCTCCCAGGAGCTTCCAGTGAGAAGAACAGGAAGTCCTATCCTCAGGTCAAGGTGAAGCACCTTTCTCATCCGTGTTTCTGAGTGTTCTTCTGTATGTCATGTGCCAGTGTGGATGTGTTCTGACTGAAGACATGAGGGGGAATTCCCCTCCTGTCTGGACGCTTCTAGAAGCATTTTCCAACGCGTAGTTCGACATTGAATAAAGGTGTGTGGATGAGGCCTGTCAGTTTGTAGACCTGTGTTTCCACAAGCGCAATGTTGTTCTGAAGTACTCAGCCTTTTCTATCACTACAAGTTCTCTATCTCTCTCTCTTTTTTTCTCTTCTCTTGTTTTTTTCTCTGTAGATTTCTTTGTCTCTTTCTCTCTCTCTCTGGTTTTCTCTCCTCTACCCCCTCCTCTTCCGTTGTGTACACACCCATACACACACTACACACACACTACACACTACACACAATACAAATACACACATATCCTTGGTAATTTTAACTATGTTCAGACTTAACTCTGGGAAGTCCCCTGCTTGTAGGAGTGTGTGTCTGGATATGGAGCTACTTTCTCCACCGTCTTATCAGTAGCAAGATCTGTGTAGAAATGTTAGGCCGTAGACCTTTTGTGGGTTACGTCTCTACGGTTTAGTGATTTAACAGATGTGGTACAGGAAAGATAAGCAAAATATGAGGTCTTCTACAGCCATAAAGTAATTTCTTTCGAAATGATTGAATACCATCTAAAATAAATTAATGTACTAATGAGTCATTCTCTAGTTAAAGACCAGTTGATCATAATCACTGTAAACAGAAAGGATAGGAAAGTTTGATTTGGTTAAGTATGTGTATCATGCCTGTGTTTATTTATTCAAATAAATATTCATTTATCCGAAGCGACTTACAGAAAGTACAGGGACAATCCCCCTGAGGCAAGTAGGGTGAAGTGCCTTGCCCAAGGACACAACATCACATTGTCACAGCAGGGAATCGAACTCACAACCTTCCAATCATGAGGCCAATGCCTTAACCTGCTGAACCCCCTGACTCCCTGTTTAGCAGTGTAAAATATAGGATTGGGGGAATTGTTACCTGAAAGCTCTCGATATGCAGGCAAACACTGTACCCATCCCCATGTTCTACCACTGTGCTGTAGCCACCTTTATAGCTGCAGCACACTACAACCTTTAATTCCTGCTGTTTCAGATCCGTTGGGAATTTCCTCGCGTGTTGTGTGCACATAATTACAAGGAATGTTGAGTGAATCAGACAGACTCAGACATGACACACATATCAACTTGGAACAAGACAAGATTTCTCTCTCTCTTGTGCGGAAGGAGAGGGAGCCCTCTATCTGCCAGGGGCCTGGCCCTGTACTGGCCCTGTACTGGCCCTGTGTTGGCCCTATGTTGGCCCTGTACTGGCCCTGTGCTGGCCCTGTACTGGCCCTGTGTTGGCCCTATGTTGGCCCTGTACTGGCCCTGTGTTGGCCCTGTGTTGGCCCTGTGCTGGCCCTGTGCTGGCCCTGTGCTGGCCCTGTGTTGGCCCTGTACTGGCTCTATGTTGGCCCTGTGTTGGCCCTGTGCTGGCCCTGTGCTGGCCCTGTGCTGGCCCTGTGCTGGCCCTGTGTTGGCCCTGTGCTGGCCCTGTGTTGGCCCTGTGCTGACCCTGTGCTGGCCCTGTTCTGTCCCTCTGTTGGCCCTGTATTGACCCTGTGTTGGCCCTGTGTTGGCCCTGTTCTGTCCCTGTGTTGGCCCTGTGTTGGCCCTGTGTTGGCCGTGTGTTGGCCCTGTTCTGTCCCTGTGTTGGCCCTGTTCTGTCCCTGTGTTGGCCCTGTTCTGTCCCTGTGTTGGCCCTGTGTTGGCCCTGTTCTGTCCCTGTGTTGGCCCTGTTCTGTCCCTGTGTTGGCCCTGTGTTGGCCCTGTTCTGTCCCTGTGTTGGCCCTGTTCTGGCCCTGTTCTGTCCCTGTGTTGGCCCTGTTCTGTCCCTGTGTTGGCCCTGTTCTGTCCCTGTGTTGGCCCTGTTCTGGCCCTGTTCTGTCCCTGTGTTGGCCCTGTGGATACGGTGGGTCTGGTGAACAGAGGCTGGGCTGGCAGCTGTCCTGGTTGGTGTTGCTGTTGAAGCAGTGGAAGGCAGCGACTTGGAGGAAGTGTCACCTGCTGCATGACAAACCACACGTGTAGACACACAGTTTCCAGGAACACACCCCTTGTTGTTGTCATGAACCAGGAAATGCATCAGAATGGGTTAATTTAGCAGGTTTGTTTATCCAAAACGGCAGGAGAGAGAGGAAGGGAAACAAAATGAGAAAGAAAAGCTGTAGGGAGAAGGTCACTGGGTCCAAATGATGCAGGTGTTCTGATGGAGCGTCCTGTTTGAATCAGACCCTGTCCAGACAGATCACACCTCAACGTTTGGGGAGGACTTTGTGCTTCCGTCAGTCAGGTGACCCCAGTGGGGGTTTCCGACTGGATTTCTGAAGACCAGTGGCAGAACAGGGAAAGAGACGACCTTTTTACAGGTGTTTTACCGGTGTCTTATGGACTAAGTTGTCCTCCACAATCGTGGGAGATGTTGATGTTGGCTATCGTTCAACATCCATCACAGTCAGGCTGAATCAAATCCAACATGGTTCGTCTAGCCCCCTTTATTACTAGAAATGTCTCAGAGGGGTTTTGAAGATCAGCTGTAACCAACTTGAACCCTCAAAGATCGAAGTGGTTTAGACCACAGTTAGTTTGTCGCAGATCGCTAGTAAACACAACTGATTTTCGCTGCTGTCTTTTCTAAACCTTTCGTATACCCAGTGCTTCACCCTGTGATATGGAGCTTTGAACCCTTCTGTAGCCGCCCACATTGTGTGTGAGCATGCATACATACATACATACATGCGGCTTCCCGAGTGACTCATTTTTGCCAAGAGAAAGTGTTTTTCATCGACCACACTACAAAGTGAGGACAACATGGCAGCAAAATCCACCTCCTTGTCTTTGTGACTCACTTGTGTGTGTCTCGTTACTCACTTGTGGAGTCCCTAACCCTGGTGTAGCTTTCACGCGACGCACCAATCTGCAACGACGTCGACTCGACGCTTTGAAATCAAGCCACCAAAACACGTAGAGGATATGGGAGAGGTGGAGGGTTTTACTGGCAATCAAAAGGCCTCAGGTTCACATGTGTATCTGTGGATAGATGTGCCGGCTGAGTGAATATTGTGGTGGTTTGTGGTAAGAAGCAGGGCAGCTCTTCAGTAATGTTGTTGTTGTGTTCAGATCTGTAACTACCAGGGCACAGCCCGCCTTGTGGTCCAGCTGGTCACCAACACCAGCAGCCCACACCTTCACGCTCACAGCCTGGTGGGGAAGCAGTGTGAGAAGGGAATCTGCATCGCTGACCTGCAGCCCAAAGACTCCTGCCTCAGGTGTGTGTGTCACACACAGATACACACACACACACAGATACACACACACAAACAGATACACACACACACAGATACACACACATAAACAGATACACACACAGATACACACACACAGAGATAACCACACACACACACAGATACACACACACAGAGAGATAACCACACACACACACAGATACACACACAGAGAGATAACCACGCACACACACAGATACACACACAGAGAGATGACCACGCACACACACAGATACACACACACAGAGATAACCACACACACACAGATACACCTACACACACACAGATACACACACACAGATACACACACATAAACAGATACACACCCACACAGATATACACACACACAGATACACACACACAGATACACACACATAAACAGATACACACCCACACAGATACACACACACACACACACACGGTCACATTGTTAAATCCTTGTTCCACATCATGGTGGCCAGCTGGAAGTGTGTGTTGCTTTGTCCAGTTTCCCCAACCTGGGGATCCTGCATGTGACCAAGAAGAATGTGATCAAGACCCTGGAGGAGAGGATGAGTGAGGCCTACAGGATGGGCTACAACAGTGGGCTGGCCATCCACCCAGAGATAGACATCTACCAGGGGGAGGTGCACTTTCCCAGGGAGCTCACAGGTCAGGAGGACGCGCCCACACACACACACAAAGGCTGTCCTTTTACTCTGCCTTGACAGATATCTGTGCTAATATGCGTCCTGTGTATCTGTGTGTGTGCGCGTGCGTGTGTGTCTGCATGTGTGTGTGTCCCTGCAGAGCACCAGAAGAGTCTGATCAGTGGAGCAGCTTGTCAGCAGTCTAAGGAGATGGACCTGAGCGTGGTGCGTCTGATGTTCACCGCCTTCCTGCCTGACAGTGACGGGGGCTTCTCTAGACGGCTGGACCCCGTCATATCAGACCCCATCTTCGACAGCAGTGAGTCAGCACTGGCCTCCCAGCCTGCCTGTAGGACAGGGGTCAGGGGTCAGGGTCTGTCTAAGATTGTTGTGATGATCTTTGAGGTCATAGGTCAGTACATTGCCTTCCAATCCGTCTCACCTTAGAACATCTGAAAAGGCCTTCAGGATTTACCCACAATGCCCACCTGGTTGCTGTGGAGACGGCTGCAGCACCTTGCTGTCTGTCCGTGTTGGAAGTTCAGATGCTCAGATGACAGCTTCAGCCTGGTTTCATTTCCCAGCTGTGCTGTTTCCTCTGATCTGCTGCCTCGCCACCCTGCTCCCTCTCACTCTAGACCTCTGACTCGCTGCCCCGATCCCAGCAACCCTGCCTCAGAGGCAGTGCCACCGAGCATGACTGCTCTCTCGTAAACATGCCTCTAAAACAGAGGCAGAGACTAGTGGTCCCTCCTAAGGTTCATCCAGAGTGTTCCGTCTCTGAGGGTGTAGGTTGGTTTACCTGCAGGTCTACGAGCCTCTTGAAGCCCTCAGTGAAACTACTAACCAGGCTATAGAAAGCAAACATCCCCTGTTTGATTCCCTGTCCTTCTTCTCTGTTCCGTGCAGAGGCTCCGAACGCCTCCAACCTGAAGATCGTGAGGATGGACCGAACGGCCGGCTGTGTGACCGGAGGAGAGGAGGTCTATCTTCTCTGTGACAAGGTTCAGAAAGGTCAGCCCATCCCTGGGTGTTCAGCTGCACTCAGTATGGCTGTCCTCCTCCACCACCTTCCACAGCAGAGACTTTCATCCATCAGCCTGGTCAATTCTCTTATCTGTCCTTAGTTATGTGACAGGGTGTGACTGGCTTGTAGAGCTACATTATCGTGACCAGTTTTAAACAGGAACAGCCTGCTTTGGTATTTGTACAGCAAAATGCAAAGTACTTAGCCTCCCTGTCACCTGAAAATCAAAGTGATGACGTAGTCATCGATCCCCTGGCATGAAGCCTCTGCTGATTGGACAGCATTGTTCCAGAGGAGGAAGTCCTTAGTTGGCCAGGGTTGGGGAGTTCCCTGGCTGGTATACAAATCCCCCCCCCCCCCCCCCCCCCCCCCCTGAGAGAGGGTAAGACAGACAGGCAGTTCCATGACATCACTTCCTGGTTTTGTGGTGAAGGCTTGTCCCTGTGTTGTCGTGCAGATGACATCCAGGTGCGTTTCTACGAAGAGGACGATAGAGGGATGACCTGGGAGGCCCTGGGAGACTTCTCCCCCACCGACGTCCACCGACAGGTCAGCCACACGCCCGGCCACCCCAGGGCCTCCCTGACCACACTGGGAGAGGGGGTCTCTAACTGCTGCATCTCTACCCATCCTCCCCTCCCCCCGCCCCTCGCCCCGCTTCACTCCCCTCCAGTTCGCGATCGTCTTCAAGACCCCCAAGTACCGCGATCTGAACCTGCAGAAGCCCACGTCGGTGTTCGTGCAGCTGAAACGCAAGTCTGACAACGAGACGAGCGAGCCTAAACCCTTCACCTACCACCCTCAGATCATAGGTGAGTCGCCTAGCAACACGCTAGGCTGCGGTCGTGTCCATAGGTTGTATCTTAATCCTGTAGCAGTAATCCTGATTTCCCGGACATGATGATGTCAGCATGTCATGTGATCAGTCAATAATCCGCCTAAATGGACAGAGTGGAACCAGCGCCCCCTACAGGGCCACCAGCAGTAACAACCATCAGGCACACAGCACACCTCGCACTCACACACGCTCACACACACCAAAGACACGTACAGAAAACCCCCTGCAGCAGATAGCTAAAGTAGCATGTCAAGCCTGGCTGCTGTGCTGCTTGCAGACAAGGAGGAGGTCCAGAGGAAGAGACAGAAGACTCTGCCAAACTTCCAGGACTTCAGCGGGGGAGGGGGCATGTTCGGAGGCGGAGGGGGCGGGCCCACCGCGGGGGGCGGGCCTGGCACCGGGGGAGGAGGTAGGCAACAATCACCAGCCAATCAGAGCGAGGAGCTCAGGTTTATTGAATGACACCCAATGTGGCTAAAACAGATTGAAGAGCTTGTGTTTTCTCCTCAGGTTACTTTCAGGGCTATTCCACCTACAATAACTACAGCACAGGGTACGGAGCTGGGTTCTCCACCAGTATGAGTGGAGGTGGAGCTGGGATTAAACATGGTGAGCCTCTCTCTCTCTCTCTCTCTCTGTGTCTCTCTGTGTCTCTCTCTTTCACTGTCTCTCTGCAATCATCTTCTCGTTGTGGTCAATGACCCAGACCAAGCTGGAGTTTTAAAACAGTGCCTCACTGCAGCCCACCTCTCCCTGCATCCCCCCCAGCCTCTCAAATCAGAGCGGAGGACAGTGGAGATGACGGCAGCGAACCAGACGATGATCCAGCCTCAGGGGCCGTGCTGAGGGTCGGAGCCCAGCCAGGGCCCACTGCTGCCGGGGAGCTGGAGGAGGAGGGAGGGGTGGAGGTGGAGGGTGGGTCAAGAGAGACAGACAGAGGTGAGCTGATAGGACAGGTGGATCATGATACAGGTATCTGTGTGTGTGTGTGTGTGTGTGTGGGTGTGGGTGTGGGTGTGTGTTGAGATTTCTGTTGGCAGACTCACATAACTTACTGTGATGTGTTAAAGTAGTGTGTTTTTCTCTTGTGTGTCCTGGATGTGTGTATATCTCCGCTGTGTGTTGACTGTGTGTGTGTGTGTGTGTTGGCAGTGTGCGTCCCCCCAGGGTGTGTGTGGGAGGACAGTCTGGTGAGGGTGGCAAAGAGACATGCAGCATCCATGTTCCAGTACGCTGTCAGTGGAGACGCCCGCTGCCTCCTGGCCCCACAGCGCCACCTACTGACCACCCAGGATGAAGACGGAGACACGTGGGGCCCCTCACACACACTGACACACACACTGACACACACACTGACACACACACTGACACACACACTGACACACACACTGACACACACACACACTTCCTCTGTCTCCCAGTGTGGACAGTGAGCTTGTATGTGTGTTACAGTGGAACCTGCTAAGAGTGTGTGTGTGTGTGTGTTACAGTGGAACCTGCTAAGAGTGTGTGTGTGTGTGTGTGTGTTACAGTGGAACCTGCTAAGAGTGTGTGTGTGTGTGTTACAGTGGAACCTGCTAAGAGTGTGTGTGTGTGTGTTACAGTGGAACCTGCTAAGAGTGTGTGTGTGTTACAGTGGAACATGCTAGAGGGTGTGTGTGTGTGTGTTACAGTGAAGCGTGTGTGTGTGTGTGTGTTACAGTGGAACATGCTAACAGTGTGTGTGTGTGTGTGTGTGTGTTACAGGGGCCTCCATCTGGGAGTGATCCACAGTCAGACAGCAGCAGTGACGAATCTGGCCCAGGTTATAGCTGCTCTGCCTGGAGAGGAGGGCCTCAACATGAGGAATGACCTGTACCAGGTACAGCAGGCAGACAGGCAGACTGACAGGCAGGCAGACAGGCAGACAGGCAGACACAGTCAGGCTTACATACATACACACACACACGCATTCACGCAGGCATACATACCGATTCCGTTTGTCTCCCTTCCCAGACTTCTTTGCACCTAGCCGTGATCACCCATCAGAAAGAGGCAGTCCAGGCCCTCCTATTGGCCGGGGCTGATGTCACTCTGGCCGATCGCTACGGCAACACAGTGCTACATCTGGCTGCCCAGCAGAAGGAGGGAGGCATGTTGGGATTCCTGCTGCAACACCGGGAAGTGACCAAACTAGTGGAGCTTCCCAATTCAGCAGGTACGCACACACATACACACACACACACAGGCCTACACACACACCAGTTTGGTCTCCATCTATTCATATAGTAGATCTAGATCCACATGTAGGATGGATGATGTTCTGGGCAGGACAAGCTTTGTGACCAGAGAGTGTGCAGGTGTTAAGCTGGAGGTCTGTGTGCTGCAGGTGTGTGTGCGCTGCACCTGGCCGTGCTGGCAGACAGCCTGGCCTCCCTCAGGGCGCTCCTGCAGGCCGGCGCCAGCGTGGAGGTCCAGGAGAGGACCTGCGGACGCACTGCCCTTCACCTGGCCACCGAGCTGGACAACGTCTCCCTGGCTGGGTGCCTCCTCCTGGAGGTAGGGCTGGCTGGATGGCTGGCTGGATGGCTGTTTTGGAGCTGGCTGTTTCGGTCCAGATTCAAACTAGGGATTTGAACCCAGGACCTCTTGATCTGTAGCTACTTGACCTCTGACCCCTGTGGTTGCAGGGTAACGCCAGTGTGGACTGCTGCACCTACAATGGCTCCACCCCCCTCCACATCGCTGCTGGGCGGGGCTCTGTCAAACTCACTGCCCTGCTCATAGCTGCTGGTTAGAACCCATCAACCCTGTCTGTCTGTCTGTTCATCTGTCAATGCGTGAGAGAGATGATGTGTGTGTGTGTGTGGGGGAGAGAGAGAGAGAGACAGAGAGAGACAGAGAGAGACAGAAAGAGAGACAGAGAGAGAGAGAGATAGAGAGAGGGAGAGAGAGAGAGAGAGACAGAGAGACAGAGAGCGACAGAGAGAGCGACAGAGAGAGAGACAGAGAGAGAGAGAGAGACAGAGAGAGAGAGACAGAGAGAGAGAGACAGAGAGCGACAGAGAGAGCGACAGAGAGAGAGACAGAGAGACAGAGAGAGAGAGAGACAGAGAGAGAGAGACAGAGAGAGAGTAAGCCCAGTTTTCTGTTTCCAGGTGCTGATCCTCACAGAGAGAACTTTGAGCCTCAGTACTTCAGAGAGGAAGACTGCAGCGGGGAGGAGGAAGAGGAGGACGAAGGCTACATCCCTGGAACAACGCCGCTCAACATGGCTGCCAGCGCTGAGGTGAGACACAGGGACAGCGCCCCCTGCTGTCTGTTAGGATCTTATCACTTTGACAAGGATCTGTCACTCTCTGTTTGGTCATTGTGTTTGTGAAGTGGTCGTTTGTCCTTTTGACCTTTGACCTCTCATCATCTCAGGTGTTTGAGATCCTGAATGGGAAGGAATACGAGTCAGAGACCCCCTTCACAGTCTGCGTCCCCCCTCAAGGTCAGCCCTGCAGTAGCATGACCTCCGAGATCCACACACACACACACACACACACATGCTCAGAGAAATGTTTGTGAGATTTGAAACGTGATCATGACCTGTGACCTGTGACCTGTGTGTGTGACCTATTACACAAGCATGTGTGTCTGTGGTTGACCTGTGTGCTGTGTGTGCAGGGGACATGGGGACCCTGACCCCGGACACCAAGCGGGCCCTGTGCCGGGTGCTGGAGGGGGCGGAGGGGGCGGAGGGAGCGTGTGGAGGCTGGGAGAGTCTGGCTCAGGCTCTGGGCTTGGCCATCCTCAGCTGTGCCTTCAGACTCAGCCCCTCACCTGCCACCACACTGCTGGACAGCTATGAGGTCATTATGGGATGTGTTGTGTGACAGCTACCAGTTCATGCTCACAGCTATGATGTAGACACAGTTTGAGATGAGGTTCCTGGTGTGTCTGTGCTCGTCATCTCACTGTGTGTGTGTGTGTGTGTGTGTTTATGTTTGTGTGCGTGTGCGCATGTGCGTGTGTAGGTGTCTGGTGGAACAGTCAAAGAGCTGGCAGCTGGGTTAGAGGCTGTTGGAAACCGCATGGCTCTCACTGTCCTACAGGGGGCGCTCAATACCACCAAGGATGTTACAGTCCCCCAAAGCACAACAGAACTGCAGGGTAAGTTTATTTTTAATAGTTGGTTTAAATGAAATCGGGGGTGGGGGGATATATTAATGAGGGACTGAATGTGAGCGTGAATGGGTCTTCTCTCTCTGGAACTACCTTGATAAATGATTCAATATCGTATTTTCTAACTTTTGATAACGGTTGATTATAGAGCACCCCCGATGATGATCCTGTTCTTAACGAGACGTTCTCCTCTGGTGTGTAGGTGTGTGTGTCTCCGGGCCGCTGCAGGACCTGAAGCTGGACAGCCAGCAGGACAGCGGCTGGTGTGACAGCGGCGTGGAGCTGTCCACAGCGTGAACCCCTAGCAACGCCTAGCAACGCCCGGTCTCCCTAGACAACCCTCGCTCTCTGCACACGCCACACGAAAGACCGACATCCCCCCCCCCCCCAGTCTCTCCGCCTGGCAGGGACTCTATGCAGATGCACTCCTAGGATTTAAAAGACTTCTTTTTATATGAACTGAAACTTGTTTTTATATATATTGTTGCTATGAATGTTTCTTTTTTTATGAGTAAAGAGAACATGTGTTATTGATTGTCAGTGAAACTGTTTGAAATCGTACTAATGACTTTTTTTTGCTAGTATACTCAACAAAGGACTTCCTAGGGAAACTGGAAGACAAGGAATATGTTTAGTAGCCTGATGTTATTCTGTGGTTTCAAAATAATCTTACAATAAGATAATGTTGGTTATTAAGTTATTTCGGTTGTAGTCATCCAGTCAGCTACAATCTGTCAGTGTGGATGTTTCCTTGTTCAACTGTTAGTCAACAGATTGGAATTATGCTTATCGGTTGTTCAAATTCAATTTTAATAGCACAAGATTTAGAATGCCAAACGATGTAATGGTCAACATTGGTTTGTCATGGAATGTCATTGCTTTGGGGAATTTAAGTAGCGGTTTCGACCATATCAATGTATCACTCAGGTAAAACAGGTAATTGTGATTCTAGGATGTTCTCTGCAGCATTTTGTAAGAAGCTCTAGTAAAACCTTCTACATGCTAGCGGTGTCTTACAGTTGCTTGTGGTTAGCATAGAGCTCTTTATAGCAACGTGTTATTGATGTAAACAGCCTGTCGCCTTGTCCTGAAGGCCTGTTTTTCAGTTATTTTTAGACCTGTATCGTGTACTCTGTCTCTGTATCTTGGCACTTGAAAGTTTTGTATTATGTTTCAACGATGTCTTCCATGTGACAATTCATCAGGTTATCACTGTGTAAAGTTGCAGACTAGCCAGTACAGTTTAATAGGCTCCCTTTTCTTAGCTGAACCCTTCCACTGTATGAGTTCAAAGTTCGCTCCGAAAACAGCTCAAACATACTCAATGTCCAGGTTGTTTGGAGGGGAAGCAGGAAAAGGTGGTAAAGTGGATTTTAAGATACTTATTTTTTAAATCTCAAACCAAAGGTTTGACAGGCACTGCATCACAGGCACTGCATCACAGGCATTGCATCACAGGGGCTAACACTGGGATATTTATACTTCAACCTGTCAAACAGCTTCCTGTACAGTTTGTTTGAACTGATTTCATTGTAAAGGGTTTTTTTTGTATTAAATTTTTTTTAAAGGTAAATAGTTTGAGCTTCTCGTTGCAATATGGGAACCTAAATATCAACATGATTTGTTGAGGGGAGTTGGCAAATATTTAACTAATAGAAAAGTGACTTCTACTCCAGTAGAGTTAGTTGTTAAGGAGTGTAGATGACAGCTTCAGGAGGAGCTGTGCTCAGACTGAGGAGCAGAGTGAACTGCAGGCTTGTGTTGGCAGGTCCACAGCTCTGAGTGGGGCTGGATGAGGCAGCTTATAAATAGAGCAGCAGTTGTTAACATCTCAGTCTTGGGGTCTCCCAGACAGATCATTTGCTTCTTAGAGAGGAGCAGGCTAAAAAGAAACAACAATATCTAACATAAACGTGTTGAGGAACTCATCCAGGACGCCACACTGATATTTGTTCAACTTTATTGAGAAAGAAAAAAACAAAAAAAACAAAGTAACCACTTAGCCATTAAATAACAGAGCTATTAGTTGATCGATCAGCCATTGGTAGCTGTGAATAATGTATTCAGTGCAAAAGAGAGAGAGCCATGCTATGGATGATGGATTAACTAACAGCTCTCTGTTCTAAAAACAACCCCAGAAACAAAAAAGACTTAAAAAGTGGACATATTTGCTCTCAACAATCCTTCAATTCTAACTCAGCAGCACAGAAACCAACATTGTTTAGTTTTTTGTATCACCATGCATTTTTTTTTTTTATAATGTAATTTACCTGCAGATATAACTGTGATCATTCTTCATGTAAGTCAGCTGGTTACAGAGTGTGTATAGTAAGAACAGTCCTCAGCTTACCAGGAAGCTGGCACCTTGAGAACTTTGTTTAGGAGTTGGCACCTTCAAGCTCAGTTTAACATGAGGCTGTTCCACCAAGGAGGACCAACAAGTCACCACCTTTCAATTCAATGTTACGTAACTATGCTTTTTAGTTGGAGCAAGAGACCCTCCTGTAAGTCGTATTGAAATTATCCTAGTTTTACAGCTTTTCAGCTTGATAATCTTGCTTAGTGGAACGCGGAACCCCAATAGTAGAATATTTCACACTGGTACATGCTCTGTGGAGAGTGGATCAAAGCCCTCTCCATCTTTGAAAGAAAATGAGGTTAAAAGCATGTGAATCGATTTAGAAATGGTCAACAAACTGAAGACTTGCTGATGTGAGGGGTTGTGACCAAAAAAGGGACAAAAAGAAAAAAACTGAAAAAAAAAAAATAAATGAATAAACCTAGAATGTTTCGTCCAGCTGGTGAGCGCTAGGCGGGCCAGAGCAGCGACTCACATGGCGTACTTCTGAGTCCACTCCTTAGCTGTTTTCTCATACCTAGGAAGTGAAAAGATGAGAAATGGCCAATCAGAATCCACGCTGGGGTGATGATACAGAACTAAAAGAGACACAGTGGCTGGAGACAAACTAAGGCAGCGGTGTCAAACTCGTGCCGGAGGGCCAGGAGGGTGCAGGTTTACATGTCAACCAAGCAACTACACCAGCTGATTTCACTAACGAGTTTCCCTGCTTAGTGAAATCAGCTGGAGGCATCGAGGAACTGAGCTGCGTTCAGAAGGATCCCAGTCAGGACGCTCAAACACCCGACAGGAACCAAAGCGTTTCGATTCACAGTTCCAAAACCACACTTCAGGTCTGTCCAAATCACTTCAAATCATCCGGACAAGCAGATGCTTTAATGTCAGGCTGTCAATGGCTGAATGATCCCTACTGGTATCTGTCTAAGCTTCAATGCATGCTTGTGCCTATTGACAACACGTCAAATCTTTCCATGAAACCGTCATGCTTAACAGGATCTTATTCTCGTGACAATGCCTCAAACAAGCCGAGGAGATCCAACCAGCTTCAGCTGTGAAGCTCCTTTCAATCATCCCCTAGTCGGACTGCCCTTCCACACAGTGCAAACCAACCGAACAGCAAGGCAAAGATTGGAAGTAGATTCGTCAACGCAGCAAACTTGGCCAAGCCCTGCAGGGTTAAAGGGCCTTAAGGAATCAATGAGTGTCTCCAAGATGCAGCCTGTTCTTACCCCCTACAGCAGGGCGTACTTGTCCGTCCACTCCCTCGCTAGTCTATTGTACCTAGCATGGAGATGACATGTCCAGTTACTGCTGTGACCAGGTCACCTGGCTCAGTCCTGCTCAGGTGTGACATGTCAGAAGAATCCTCCCCAAACTGCTTCACCATGACAACGACCACGACAACAAACCACACCACACTGGCCCCTTCTCAGCAGGAATGACACGATACTTCACTTTCCAAAAACACCACTGAAACTATTCAGCCAACACAAGATGTCAGGACTGTAGGTGGCTGAGGAGGTGCACTCACTTGGGTGGGTCTGTCTTGTAGATGCGTGCAATCTCAGGCACCAGGGGGTCGTCAGGGTTGGGGTCACATAGGAGGGAACAGATGGACAAAAGTACTGGAGACAAGGAAGCAAAAATCACATGCGCTGATCAGGGACACACACACACATATCCATCACCCACTGAAGACACACACATCTCCATCCATCTATATATATTCTTCCATTCACATAGATATCTATACAGATAGAGATATATCTATATTTATAGTTTATTTGTTCCATATAAGCTGCTGCTGTGTTGGCTTGGGTAACCAAATGAAGTGTGCCAGCCTAGAAACTTCTCTTACCTTTAGAAATAGTTAGGGCAGGCGACCACTGTGATCTTAGTATATCCAAGCAGATGCTGCCATTACTGTTGATGTTAGGGTGATAGATTCTTGTAGTGAAGGCAACCTGAAGAGATTAAGGACATATTCATGCTGAGTATCTATAAACAGACATGTTGTTTCTGTCAACATGGGAATACACTAGATGTACATGTAGAGCACTCCTTACCTTAGGTGGTTTGAAAGGATAATCTGTAGGGAAATGAATAGTCAGGAAAAACACACCTCCTTGGTAAGGACTGTCGTTCTGAAAGAAAAACCCAAACACAGAATCTCACAGACAGATCACAACTGAAAGATCCATTCAAAATGTCATAGCTAATAAACAGGCTGGCAGGTGAAGGCTGTCCTGGGACAGCCTGGAGGTCTGAGACCCTCCAAGCTACATCATGCCAGCACGGACGCTTTTCGTCCGTTTGTGCCACAGATCGATCACCCTCTGCCTCATCGTACTTACAGGGCCCATGATGGTCGCTTGCCAGTGGAACACTGCCAAAAGAAAAAGAGAGGCACACAGAAGTGGCTGGATTAGTCTGATGCATGGTGCGACACAGTCAGGTCCACAGAGAGCCAGCAGGGCAGGAACCCAGACTGAAGCAGGCCTTACTGTCATCTCCCACTGGGCCAGCAGAACACTGAGCAGGGGGGTCCCGTCCAAAGTCCACCAGCTCCTGAACGGAAAAAAAAACACAGCCCTGATGTTAGCACGGAGACG
Organism: Protosalanx chinensis; assembly: GCA_030340685.1. Taxonomy (NCBI): domain Eukaryota; kingdom Metazoa; phylum Chordata; class Actinopteri; order Osmeriformes; family Salangidae; genus Protosalanx; species Protosalanx chinensis. The sequence goes on from CM059330.1 coordinate 12,056,340, forward strand.
CTCACACAGGGACGACCAGACACAGACAGGCATGTGGCAGGTCTTACCACACCACCCTTAAGAGAACATGGGACCAGAGGAATGATTCACTGGAGGAGTTTCCCCCCCCGTTTCTAAATCAGATTTTAGCAGGCGGATTATGAAAGGTGAAAATAAATCTACATGTGGGTTGGTTACGTATGTAGCTGGTGTTGCAAAAACAACAACAAGCCAAAGAAGCAGCTCAACTAGTTTGCCTGGTCTGACAAGGAAGTGTTGGGGGGGGGGGGGGGGGGGGGGAGAGAGAGAAAGAGGAATATATTTTAGTCAGTATCAACTGGGGGATATCCTGGTTCCAATCTCACAAACCCAAGTCTAGAGACTCTGAAACACTCAAACAGGGATTTGTTTGATAATCCAGATGAAGACAGCTACAACAGCAATAACACTGAGCAAAAAAACAAACTGCTAAACCACTACAACAAACAAGTCTGTCCATGTGAATAACATCCACAATCTAAACAGTACTTGAGGTCTGTCAGTTGTACACAGCAGAGAAACAGGAATCCTGATGGTTTCCTTCCACAAGTACTTCTTCCAAGCAGGACAGAATAGGGGCCTTGAGTCCACTGGGCCCAGTATAAGGTCACCAGAGTGCAGGCTGTTTCTGCTACAGGGCCGGTTGTTGAAAATAGGTGTGAAGCTAAGCAAGATGGAAGCGTCACAGCTGTCAGTGAGTCCTGAGGCTGCCTGGTAGACAGGCCTCACTGTCCTGTCATCATTAGGCATGTTTCTGGCCACTGGAACCCAGATGTGTGTGGGAACATTTATTTATAACCTACTGCGAGGAACACATTCATCTTAAATGTGTATATTTGGGCCTTGAACAGTAGGTGAGTTGACTGATCACTGGATAGAGGTCATCATATTTTGACAGCTGACAAAAATCACAAAGGTACCCCCATCACAGGTGTGTGTTCTGTCTACACTTGAGTCATCCTAAATAGAGGTTACACAAGCATCCGTGGGCCAGTTCAGAATGCAGGCAGAATTAATCCTGTTCACACAGCAATTCTATAACCATTACAGAATGTAAGCAGAAGGCTCCACTTCAGAAACAATGTCTATTTTTATGCTGACTCTTTCTGGATGAGGGTTGAGAAACATCCACAGTGAAAGAACACGATTCCTTTCATACAGCAACATTTACAATTGGGAAAGTGCGACTATAATTGGCTCTATACTCTGATACTGGAGTTAGTTCCTCTCAAAACGAAAATACAAGTGAATCTGTAGAAACTGAAAATGATCAGCGATTAAGTAACATGAATCATACTAGCAATATACAGGCTACCTGTTCCTGATAATCAACACATAATCAGGATCGCTTTAAATAATACAGCCCACACGAGGTCATATATAAGAGCTTTAGACTTTCAGTCACACAAACAATAGTTAAATAAGAGAAAGTGAGTGTGTTGGTTGGTTAAACAAGTTCATATCCAATGTCGACACATTAGCTAGCTGCAGATTAGCTTAGCATTGCCACACCGTCCACACACACGAGTCTTACCTTTCCAAAGCTACTACGCTAGCTAGCTCACTACAATGTACCGAAACTGGTATGTTTCACATTTAGATCGTAGTAACTTCAAAGGCCAGATCACATCCCAACACTCTTACCTTGTGAATGCGTTTTAAAGCCATGTTGCCAGTGTGTGTGGACCAGTTGTCGAAGAGGAAGAAGCCAAAACCCGCTAGGTGATGCTAGCTAGCTCACGACCATCTAGCAGTTAGCTTTGATGAGGTTAGCTTGATAAGATAGCTTGAGAAGCTACAGACAACTTCGATGTTGGCACTTAATAAAATAAATGTCAACTGATTCTTATATGATCGTAACTGCCTTCTATAGTACGATAAGATCCGTTTTTAACTTTACTGGCTAGTTTGTTCTTGCCGCACTGTTAAAGATACTGAACTGTTCAAAATGTCCACTGACTGTTGAAACGACACTTTGGCCTCTCGAGCCTCAAACAACAGTGCGTCAAAATACTGAAGCGTGACGTCATTGATCATTTGTCAGGCACCGGCACTAAGTGGCAATATATAAAAAGAAATAGTGGCAATACATATTTAAAACGTTTGGCGTTTGGAACTGTTTTCCATATGTCAATTAAAGGGTTTAATTGGTTTCACTATTGTGTTTCACTGGCATACCGTTTGATTAGTCACTCTACAAATAGTTTTTATTTAGATTAAAAAGTGGTTTGAGTTTCTATGTATACAGGACTGTTTGTAAAAATCATCACAGCTTCTTATCTTGTGTTGCTTGTAGTAGGCTGATTGTATCCGGTAAGGCCATTAATAGTATGTCTTTTTGCAAATGTGTAGAAAACATGACTTGAGTTGAAAACTACTTCGCCTGTAACTTGTTTTCTGAAAACAGAAACTTTATTTTTCCCAGAGGTAAAGAATCTAATTTGTTCAGTAAGTCTCAGAAAATTAAGTTAAATGGTCGAACTTTTAAATCGTTAACATTGTAACAGGCTACAAGGCTAGCACATGATTATACAATGATTTCCTCAAACAACATTTTATGTTTCAACCTTAGTTGCTTATTTCGTCTTCTAATTATAATGTAACCTATATTGCAAAAAGTATGAGTATACACATTATTCTGGTGTGGCAATGTATATTGATTGATTGATTAATTGATTAATTGGTTTCAGCCTGTACGTAGGGGGAGTATCCACATTGTTCAAGAATGCAGAGTTTTGGATAATCTCACTTTCAAAGACTCGAGTAAAATGTTAGATTTAAGCATAATTTCTTTCAAATGTGGCTCAATCAAGAGTTATCAAGAGTTGCATTGAGGTTATGCAAAGCAAAGCAAAACAAATCGTTGATCTGAACTTGTCAGGTAAATGCTGAACAGCTGAGTACAGATTTATTTTGGAAACTTCCAGATAGGCTACAGTTTGAACACTTATGAGTTAACATTTACATGTTATACTGTGACTGAATTGATTGAGTTGATTTAACAGAATATCTTTAACTAAACTAAGCACACAAGGATACATCTTTTATTATTCTATATTATAATGGTATATTTTACCATGCTATGTGTAGATAACTAGGTTCATGTCTTGGTGTAAATATACGAGCTGTAAGGATTTGGGATCCATGGCAGTTTTGTTTGTGACCTCAAGATGGCAGTCTTAGCATGTATATTTCTCCACCATTTATACTGTTTACTGACTTGAAAAACACAATAACTAGAAGTGTTACAGCTCATATTTATGTCATTTAATATTGTGCTTGGCACAATCATTCACTGCAACCCAATACGACTATAAACTGTCGAGCAATGCCATGTGGTCAAAAACAAATGACATTGTTGAAGTATTAAGTTTCTCATGATGCATGTTTCATTATAACCTTCTATGTTTGTGGATTATCATTTTGCTATGATCAGTGACCGATGCTCTTTTGTAAAGCTCTCTCTTGTAAATCGCTTTAGATTTTTCCAAAGTCCTGTGGTCTGCTAAATGAATAAATGTAAATGTATGTCTTTATTAGAATCCTGTAACAGTTATCTACCGTAACAGTTATCTACATATACTGTATAACACAACACAGCAAGGGAAAACCAATATTATACATAATAAAATATCTGCTCAGTTTAGAATAGAAACGATTAAATCCACCAGCAGCAGTATGAAATAAAATTTAGATTTCAAATCAAATGTCGAAGGATGTTTTCAAGCTGTTTATTCTGTATTTTTTTTACAATTATTTGAATTGTATTTTATCTAATCAGGTACACTTATTAGTTACAATAATCAGATGAATACAGTTGGCGTTGGCAGGTAAAACGCACGATTTACCTTGTAGCTATTCTTTTTTCACTTTTGTTTAGTGATGTTCCCTAAGGTCTTACAGAGAGACTGAATGTCACAGCTTCTTTATGACATTCACATACAGGCCATGCATCATACATTTAAAGTAAAATCATCAGTGTCATCTTAACTGCATTGCCTTAATCTATTGATATTAGGCTTCATTTTATGTACCCCTCCTGCAGGGCTGTCTAAAAGGCGTAATGCTGCCGTGAACCACTAGATGGCGACAAGCTTATGCAAAAGATAACAACCGTTCAATAAAGCATCAAGTGCTTTTAATATTCAAATAGATTATTGTTGTTTGTGAACAAGGCACATTTAGTTTACATATGTGCTTCTTGTTAAAGTTGATTTGGAAACCAATACAAACTTAACGCGTCACCAATACATTTCAGGGAGAATGCATGCAATATTATAATGCATTTAGGCTAATTGGTGCACAATTTCACAGATTAATTCATTCAGAGTGTAGAAAATATGAATAAATGGTTGCCTATATTTTAGGAGATTAATAATTAATTTCTTGTTGCTCTCTCACCACTCTCAAAACCACCCAAAACCACGTCAATGTAATCAACAGGATTAAAGCGGTTTGCGAATAAAGTGGCAAAAAAAGATGAACAGAAAATCTACAGTTGAATCCTTAATGTCTGAATATACAGGCTGTATATTATAGCCTCTCCTTCATTTCAAATACTTGTTCTGCTGGTCAACCCATCGAAGTATGAAAATCTATCAATAGTACATTCTGATTTGACATGAAATATCCAGATCAAGATTTTTTTCAGATTTACTTACTGGCCTATGCTATATAAATGTTTCATTAAATATTTTAAATTCAAACGTAAATACGTTTGTTTAAACATAATTTATTACTCACATAGTGTGGATAAGGTTTGTTGAAGATGATCATGTTTGCAGAAATACTTTGGTGTTTGATAGGGTTTGTAATTTGATTAGCCTTCTTTATTATTTATAATATTGTCCATAGGCCTACTTTAATTTATACGGTTGGTATGCATATTATTATTTTAATTGTTGTCGTATTCGTAGCTAATTAGATTGTGTAAACTTTATAATGTTATAGTGATCATCATCACATCCCATTTTAGGTGCATTTGGTAACCATGTAAACTAGCAACATCTGAAATAAACTTAAAACGTGTTTAATGAATGTTATAGGCCTAATCCATCAATTTACCTTTTCAGAAATAAATTCGTTTCCCCTGAGATCATTTTCAGCCTCCAAAGTTACAGAAGTACCATTAATATTTAATGACAGTTGCTTTAGAAGATTTTCTCAGGGCTCATTAATTAACGACGGTCTATCCCGCTATGAAACTGACAATTTTATAATTAATAATATGTTTCTTATTTTACCAAGGAACGATGTCAGACTTGCGTGATTCTAAAAACAATTAGTAGGCATAGCATTGTTATAATAATAATAATTTGTATTATTATTATCATCATCAGTTGGACTATTTTTGACATGTTTTATTTCTTTTGTTATCATGATAGGCAGTAGTTGGCAGCTCTCATGACAAGCCCTCCAAAAATGAGATGATGATATCTGATGGTCATGCAGGATTAAGAGCATGTTGTTTGTATATTCAGTCCATTCATACAAATGATGATTGTAACAGAGATTACTGTTGATTTGATCATACAGGCTGATCACTGTGACTGTTTGTGTTTGTGAGGTGTGTGTGTGTGTGTGTGTGTGTGTGTGAGCCCTCGTGGCAGGCTGATACAGGGTGGTCCTGTTAGATCATCACAGTCAAATTGCTCTTTCTGCTGTTTCGAATGACACTTGTGTAACTAAGCCGACTAACTACAAAACAACAAACTCTGTAACTGAACCTGTTTAATGACCCTTAGTTATACCGTGCATGTGCTGGATGATCCTATAAGGCTCGAGTCAATTCTTTCAAAACGAATAACTGAGTCTCTGATCTGATCAAAATCGGGGCCAACATGCAAACATCCAAATGGGCCAAGTTGCAAATTGTCAAATGAATCTGTAAAGGCACCGTCTCTCAGTCCACGATGTCCATCAGCATGCAAGCTGAACTCGGACAGGCAGGCACGCGGAACATCTTCAAAAAAATGACGTAACGGATGACTTGAACCAATCAGAAGCCGCACCTCCTTCTGGTATTTAAATCGATTTTCCTTATAAGGTCTTTGTCTCCGCCCCTTGTCAAGTCCCACGCGCGTCCCCCCCACCCCTTCCGCCCCCCCCCCCCGCCCCCCCCCCCGAGAGCACGAGAGCTTTCGAACCCGAGAGAAGGTGCAGCTCCACTGGGATAGAGGCAGCATCAAGATACAGGGGAAGGAGGGAGGGAATGAGAGTTCTTGCTACCCACTCCCCCTTCTCCCCTGGGACAGTAACCCTTCCATGGTCCCTCCCTCCCTCTTATTTGATCATCATTTCATTTGACTCCTTTTTGAAGCAGCAGTTGAAGCTTGTTTTATCCCACTTTTCATTTCACAGTCTCGTGCTCGTGTGTTCCTCTTCTTGTGATCAGGCTGGGTCTCCCTGCCCCTGTCTCTCCTCCAGACAGAAAGCGCTCCTAGATCCTGGGTGATTCTCCTCCTTTGAGATGCTTAAACTGTTCTAACACTCGCCCTCTCCTCCACCCTCTTTTAACTTGAGAGAACTGAACTGGGGGCTGGAATTTAACATAAAGCTGGAGAACCCAGAGGGATACTGGGCTCGTGGATAAGGACCCTCTATCCTGTTCCCCTCCTTGTTGCACTTTGGGGGAAGATCTCTCCCTTTTCAGTGTCTCGTCGTTAATCCAGGTGGCCTCTTGTTCTGAAGTCTTCAAGGAGGATTATTTCGCACGGTTTTCGGTTGAAGAGAGAGATCCCCAGAAGGTTCCTTTCATGTTCTCCATCCAGGACAGTCTCCCGCGGGGAGCTCTGACCATGAAAGAGGAGCCGCTCACGAGCGGCATGACACCGGTGCGCTCGTGGATGCAGAGCGCGGGGATACTGGACGCGAACACAGCGGCACAAAGGTAAAGATTACCTCAATATTCACGGTGAACTGGGCTGATTAGAATGTCTATAGTTCGGATTAATCAACTGAATTAACCGTTTTTGTTAAGACAATTTCCTGGTAGCGTGTTTTTTTTATTTTTAAGCATGGAATTCTGAGATATCGATCACGTAAACAACCATTCTAGGCTTCTTCAGTGCAGTTTAACTGAACATTTGTTTTTTACAATCAGGAGACAGAAAAAGTATTTATGCAAAATAGTTTTTATCACAATCCCCTGAATGCACTGATCATCCTTAACGTAACACGCGCTATAGGCTCGTGCTGGGATCCATATTAAGGCTCCATCCCAATTTAAACAGCACGTGACTCCATCCCACAGATGAGATATTAGATATGCTTGAAACTCGTCACCCTCTTTAATATTTGGACCCTTCAGGTTTAGATCGTGCACCAAAAAGTTAGAGTTAGCGTGAGTTATTCAGTCTGTTTTGGAACTTTAAACGCTGCAGCGCGAGACACAAACTCTGTCATGTACACGCGCAAAACTTTGTCATGTTCACGCGCCAGATATCAGAATTAAACAGTTCAGAAACTAATATCATGTTTGTGCTCTGAAAAGCAAGTTTATAGCTTTCAAAATGTGAGTGATTTGTTGATAATTAAATCTGCATCTTTAAAACGTGTCAAACGTCCCAAAGAAAATGTTTTGGTTCAACATTAGACTCTTAAAGCTTTAATTGGTGTCAATATGTATTTCATTTTATGTCCTAATTATCCAGTGTCTTAATCATATCAGATAACAAGGTGCTGATTGTGATAAAAACTTGAATTGAAGTTTTGAGTCAGCATCGATTTGGGCTGTCAAACACAAAGGCTAAAATATAATATCATATAATTTCTTAGAAATATTCAGGAATTACAGTTCACTGTCTCAACATTGATCCACAAACCTGTTATTTTTTATGTTTTATTTATGAATTAATAGAAACAGAGTTGCCCGTGTGGATTCTGGCAGAAGTCAAAATATCTTCAGTAAAGTATCACTACCTTTCTGATACTAAGACAATCTGTGGTAAAAACAGTATTAAACGGATTTTTATTTTATTTAACACCTGCGTTTTTTGTATTATTTTTATTTAACTCAAAGAGTCTGTTACAACTGTTAAGTGTTTGGGGTCAAAATAATTTACTGTCAAAAGCATTAAGCATCAAATGTCGAAAACCGTTATAACCATTTTAACTGTCTTTCACTTGCCTCGTAATTTAGTACAAAATGAACCTTCACCCCCTGTGGAACCAAAAACCAGCCACTGGAAAGAGGATAAAATATTAAACCTTTTATGCATACAAGTCATAGTGACCCAAACGAGAGTGGGTGATGTTAGACAATGTGGGGGGGCAGGGGGGGGGGGGGGGGGGGGGGGTGCAGGTCAATAGATTAAGCATTTAATGAACCTAGTAGTCCTACATAATGTTCCTGTAGATTGTCACACCGTCAAACACACAGACCAGCTCAAGCAGGGGGTCAATACCCATAAACAGGTCAACAGGGCAGGTTTACCCACCTGAAGGTTATCAAGTAAATCACAATACAGAGTTACAGCTTTGACTTGCAAATTTGTATATATTTTTGGGGGGGACCGTTTCAATGATCTGCATCTGCAATACTAAATGTAAACACAATTTCCAACACACTAGCTTGTGTTGATGTTGAAGTTTATTATAGATTTTACAGCTACCGTGGTAATCAATAAGAAAGTCCATGGAACAGGCTATTTGTATAGATTCACATAAATGAACTATTTAGATTTTGTGTCCGTCATAAATATATTGCGAAACGGATTCGCATAAAATAAACTGTGACGTTGAAAAGTTATTGATTCAAAATACAAACAATACATTGTATGAACCTTTATCACTTGTCAGTGTTGAAATATTCATCTGAATATATTTTGCCTTCATATACTTATCTTAAATTTCACCAGTGATGAAATGGAAATATAAATATGGGTTGCTTTCAATGCATTTGAATAATATAAAATTGATATACTGTATACTGTTCATACATCAAGGTTTTACTGTTTAACCAAGTACAGTTTACAGTTTATCTCAAAGACATCCGCTGCTCCAGTATTCACCTGATCTCAGATAGTCCCATCTAAAAGATCACAGCCTTTCAGAATGAGATCAGGCTTCAGTCAGTCAGTCACCGAGCAATTAGAGCCGAGTACGTCTGGAGGAACAGAGGGGAAAAAAACAGGAAACAATCTGCAAGTGTGGGCCACACGTTTCATCACACTGTTTAGCAAAAATCACATTTCTAGTGCGTTTGACGTGAATGTGCTTTAAATGTTGATTGCGCACCACTGTGGCTGTCTCCTTCAGTTAGGGAGTAGATTGGTTAGTTGTCAGGCTTGATGATTTCATTTTTAACATTTACTTTCTATATAAAATGCAGCTGTAGATTAGTGCATCAGCTATTTCCTTCCAGAACAAAGTTCCCTACTTTCTCTAGGTGGTTGTGCATTAACATACACATGTGTGTGTGTGTGTCTTTGCAACTGGCCTTATATGCATAGAAGTGCACATTTGTGTGTGTGTGTCTGTTTTGAATGTGCGTGTGAGTCAGCTAAGCGAGTACTCGACACACAACTGGGAAACTGATTTCACTTGACCCTCCCAGTTGCCTAACCTGACACTGTAAAAATCGAGCAAAGTGAATGATGTTGCCCCCCCTGCCTTTGTGTGCAAGCAAGGGCTGGAGGAGGGGGGGGGAGGGGGAGGGGGGAGAGGAGGGGGGAGGGCAGCTTAGCAGCGAGCAGGTTCCCAAGCTTAGTGGATGATGAGGGAGCGGGAGTCGGACAGGGATCCGAGGTGAGTGATAACCAACCAGGGATTCCATGTTCCGAGGACCATCCGTCACAGCCTCAATCATCCTCACTCAGCAGCCTCACAGTGAGGAAACGAGGATCCCCCCCCCCCCCGTGGCCCCCAGGCCTTGTGGGAAGAGCTTTAAAGAAAGTCTATTTGCCCTCACAGGCATGTTTTGACTATGTGACACTACTTTACTCGTCATCCGGTGGCAGATCTTCGTTTCATGTTTCAGGCCTGTTACTTATCTTCTTGCTTGAACCCTAAGAGGTCAATGGGAACGTTTAACATTGAAGGTTTCATTCGTACATTTTTTTTGTCATTTTTTATTTATTTCTCTGGTGATAAAATGCAGTTGAAATGGAATTTGCATTTGTCAACACCACTACAAGCACACATGCACTAACAATTAAACCCTAAAACCTGTTGCCCGAGGCCGCGTTAAAAGTCTCAGATAATTAAAAAATTGCACACACTTCCATTGCACAAATCCTGTTTCATTCCTGTGACTGTAAATTCTCGCTAACACATTGTAACAATGTGATAACATGGTTGACTCAAGTAAATATAGTTTAGACACCTGACTTAACTCTCTGTCTCACGCTGTCAAAACCAAGTCGCTAGTGCTGTTTACCAGAATCCTTAAATCAAATGAGTGTGTGTGTGTGTGTGTGCGCGCGCCAGCTGCCCTTGTAAACGTGCTAACCGTTAGCTGACTTGTGTGAGGATCTCCATCCCCCTGACCTCGTTAGAAGTGTGCAGGTGACCAGCTAATGGATTCAGCTGTGGTCCCACTCATTCGGCTTGCTGAGCTATGCACATAGGTGTGTGTGTGTGACGGGGGTGGATATACGTGTGTGTGTGAGTGTATGTGATATGCTTGTGTGGTATGTGCGTGGGCGGTATGTATTTGTGTGTATGATATATGTGTGTGTGTGTGTGTGTTATGCATGTTTGTATGTGTGAAGAAATGTGTGTGTCTGTGTGTACATGTATACCTTTGTTCAGGATACCTCTTTAATGCGCATATTCTAAACAACCTGAGTGTAAATTAAGAAGCTTAAACTTGAGAGAAGAAAGCTCACACTATGTTTGGAAAGGTTTACAATCAAAATAATTATTACAATTATTTTTTGGCTTGTTGATGAAGCGCTCCATTAAACCTTTTCTGTAAAATAATTTCTATTGTACCTTTATCTGAACTGTGACCACTCTGGATCACACCACACATTTACAGACACAAATACTGTTTGAATTGAAAGACCAGTAGTGTGGTTTACTGAATGTTCATGGTTTTGAACCCGCCAGTCAGTCTCACTGTGAGGAAAAAAAGAAAAATACTCAGATTTTCATTCGTGCACCTCAATTGTTTCATTTGTAATTATCCCAGATAGTCGAGGGAAACTGAAGTTAGAACAGAATAGAGAAGCTCTTCATACAGCAATTACTAACCAATTAGCCCTCAGATTTAAGGGCTTCACCATAATGGGATGTCTTTTTTCAGGAGCAAAATAAGGTTAACTGTGTTTACTGTAGGAAAAAAAATAATAATAATGGGACTGTTAAGAGTACACTGTTAAGAAAAAAAAATACAGCTGCATGTGTGAACATGTCAGCAGTGTCAAGTGGAACTGCAGGGGTGTTTAATTACATCTTTACTGGCTGTATATTCATTCTTATCTGTAGGAATGTAAAGGAGTGTGCAGATTACAGTAACATTACATGTCCGCTCAATAAATGCATGTTTGATATCCTCTCGAGGGTCACAAATAACGGTGAGATTTTTAAGATATGCGTCTCTAGTGACTTGAGAAGTCTGTAAAGAAATTGTACTGTTTCAGTAGAAACGCTTTAAAAAAGGAAAAACCTAAATGAGATAAAATAAAGATAAGACTGAAGATAAGATAAAAGATTGTTCTGACAATGTGAGATCTGTGTTTGTAAAGGTTCAGAATGAGATGAAGTTGATATAACAGTTGCATGTTTTGCATGTATGAGATAGGAGATGTCTTACTTGGATAGTAGTCAATGGCCAGTCCTCAAAAAACAGAAAGATGGAGAGGACATGTAAGGAGAGAAGGAGAGATGGATGAGAAGGAGGAAGAGGAGGAGAAGGGTGGGTGAGAGAGAAGGTGAGGTGGGAGGAAGTGAAGAGAGAGCAGGATTGGGAGAGAGAGGTTGTTGATGGGTTTCATCCTGTTAAATAACATCCTGACTGAAAGCATCCAACACTATGCATCTAGTCTCCCCCCCCCCCCCCCCCCACACACACACACACACACACCCACACACACAAACAAGTAGATATGCACACAATCAGGAAAAATATATGATCTTACAAATTATGACTGTCCTCCCAGTGTACCAAGCTCTTACTCATTAGCTCATATTACACGGTTAATAAGAGATAATCAAACAAGCACACGCGCACACACACACACACAAACACACACACATGCACTGTTAACAAGAGCTAACCAAACAAGCGCACGGGAGTGGAAAGAGCAGCTACCTTCCTGTGTGAGTAAATGTATGCTGAAGTAATTGAGGATCCCAGCATAAATTACACTTTCCTGCTCACACACGCGTACCGTACATACGCAATATGAGCATACATTAGGCGCTTTCCCCGGCAAACACGCTGCTGTAGCAATTAGCGAAGGGAAATGTTTACTGGGGAGAGACTGGGACAGATCCGTGGTTTCCACCACGCTCTCCTCCTCCCTGCTCTCTCTCCTGACACCCAGAATCACATCTCAGAGGAAGGCACACTGGGCACCGCTAACTGGAGCTGCTCCTCCGATGAGGAGGGCATGTGAGGGGGTTTGTTAACATGTTCACACACATGATCCAGGACGTTTCAGAGCTTTTGTCTTCTGCTAAACGTGACCCAACATTGAGGAAATGTCTCTAACAGTGTTTGTCCGGCCCACAGAACACTACAGGGTTGATACTTCTTATATTTATCAGATGAAAAACAGTGGCACTATCAGATGAAAGGCATTAATGTGTTTAGATTGTTTGTGATTTGTGTGTTTGTGTACATGTTAGTTTATGTGTTTCTGTGTGTGTATTCGTGTAAATTCTTTGTGTGCATGTGCTTACGTTTGTATGTTTGAATTTCTATTTCTGTGTGTGTGTTTGTATATCTTTGGTCGTGTTTATTTGTGTCACTGTGTGCGTGTGTGAACAGTGTGTGTGTGTGTGTACAGTATTTGTGTGTACAGTGTGTTTGTGTGTGTGTGTGTACAGTGTGTTTGTGTGTGTGTGTGTGTACAGTGTGTTTGTGTGTGTGTGTGTGTGTGTACAGTGTGTTTGTGTGTGTGTGTGTGTGTGTGTGTGTGTGTACAGTGTGTTTGTGTGTGTGTGTGTGTGTGTACAGTGTGTTTGTGTGTGTGTGTCTACAGTTTGTGTGTGTGTGTGTACAGTGTGTTTGTGTGTGTGTGTGTGTACAGTGTGTTTGTGTGTGTGTGTCTACAGTTTGTGTGTGTGTGTGTCTACAGTTTGTGTGTGTGTGTGTGTACAGTGTGTTTGTGTGTGTGTGTGTACAGTGTGTTTGTGTGTGTGTGTCTACAGTTTGTGTGTGTGTGTGTACAGTGTGTTTGTGTGTGTGTGTGTCTACAGTTTGTGTGTGTGTGTGTGTACAGTGTGTTTGTGTGTGTGTGTGTCTACAGTGTGTGTGTGTGTGTGTGTACATTGTGTTTGTGTGTAAACACAGCGAGGCTGTCTGCCTCATTAGGTGCTGGGGCAGCTAGCAGAGGACCATGGTGGTTAAAGACTGTGTAGCTGGTCACACCTCATCGCCCCGCTGATTAAGGCCAGGGAGGGCTGAAGGCTGTGTGCACAGCGCCTGCTCTGGGGGCACAGGGGACCACACACACCCGGGGGGAGCGAGGAGGGGGGCTGGGCTTGGGGAGCCTGGGGGGGGGGGAGGGGAGTGAGGAGGGGGTCTGGGCTTGGGGAGCCTGGGGGGGGGGGGTGTTGTGTGTGTGTGTGTGGTTTTGGCGACGTGTTGGTAGTGCGAGGACGTCGTTACACGCAAGGACAAGGGCACAGAGACGAGGTACATATGGTCAGAGAATTGGATGCATAACGCAACTTTGAGGGTGTGCATGCATTTACAAATGCTCATTAGCATACTGTGAATGCATGCAAGCTAACACACAGACACACAGAGGCACACACACACAGAGAGACACACACACAGACACATGCACACAGACACACACTACACAGTCTCTTTCCTCACGTTAGCTCTGGCTCTCAGAGTAGCCATGAACCTCAGTACAGACAGACCCAGGTTATAGGTGCTGAACTGACCTTCATCCCTATAGGTGCTAAACACTTCCTATTCCCTCTGGAACAGTCCGTGGAACCACCGTGGTAGAACCTACCTGGTGAAACCCTCTATGGTGGAACCTTTCACAGCAGCCTCATGTGTCTCAGTAGGTAGGAGGCTGTCAGCTCCCGTGTTGAAGCGGCCCTCAGGCTGCTCTGCAGCGTGTGACGTCTGGCCTCAGCGCTCCTCCGAGCTCGTCTACACGCGTGTGAGGAAGCCTGCCTGTCTCTCACATAGTGTGTGCGAGGCTGGTAACAGGCCCGTGTGCGCCGAGCTGGAAGTGAGCGCGGCTGCAATTAGCATGATTGAAATAATAACGCTAACAAGCTTTGCGAGAGGACGTGGATGGAGAGGGGGGGGGGGGGGGGGGGGGGGGGGGTGGACAGGCTAAGACGGGCCCTGCCTCCGCTGTGGTTTCCAAACTCCCGCAGGGGAGAAGGGGGAGGACAGAGGGGTGAAGAGGGGTTTTGTTTTCCGTTAGGGGCAGTGGTCCCCAACCCTGGTCCTCAGGGGCCACTGTCCTGCATGTTCTAGATGTTTCCCTACTCCAACACACCTGATTCTAATGACTGGGTCGTTATTTAGCTCGGCAAAATCCTGGTAACGAACGTGCATTAGAATCGGGTGTGTGGGAAGGGGGGGAAACATCTGAAACATGCAGGACAGTGGGGGCCCTGAAGGACCAGGGTTGGGGACCACAGTTAGGAAGTCACGTGAATACGACTGTGACGCACCAGTAAGGGACTTGTTTATCCCCCCCCCCCACCGTACTTTAAGCTTGTGCCAGGATGAGGTGTAATGCAGGCACAGTTCAGTGTTATTTAAAGTCCTACATCGTACACCGCGAGGATCGATACCTTGTCCTCCGGCGATGTCTGATATTCCCCATAAAACGAAGACTGTCGTCCGTATAGTTCGGCTGTTTGTCTTTTAGGAATCCGAATCTGAAGACCTTGCTTTCAACAAACTGAGCTACAAATGAGGCGTTAAGCGTTGGTTAATAGGAGAGCCAGGAGGTCCTGACTGTGTTAATCTGCTGTCTGAGGAGGAGAACCAGGAGCAGGAGGAGAGATCACCCCCAAAACAATGTCTACAAACACTGCACATGCATAAACAGCCTCTTAGATCTTTATATTGATCATGTGTGCATGTGCACGGATTCATGGGAAACGATAAGAAAAATCTGATTGTAATTGTATTGTTAGTTTTTTATATTTATTTTTTATTGGTATTTTATTGGTATTTCTGACAATTAACAGCACACTTTTCTAGACATAACTAAATAATTTTACATTGACGGCTCAAAATTGTGCAGTTAAATCAATAATGCGGCACCATTTTGACAAGATTTATTGCAGTTGACCTATCTCATATTTTATTTTTCTCTAAACGACAATCACAAAACTTTCTCTCTGTTTTAGTTTTCCTCAGAAAAAGGCTGCGGTATTAAAGGGTATTTCTGTCTTTTCAACATTACAAAATCTTTTCACTCAATAAGTGTGATCAAACTCCCTTTAACCTCGAAGTGTTCAGCTCTAAAGAGAGAGCGTGTCGTCTGAGGAAAGACAGAGCAGGGAGAGTTTTCACTGCCAGGCCAGGGGCCCCTGGTGCAGCTCTGCCAGGCCCCTGGTGCAGCTCTGCCAGGCCCCTGGTGCAGCTCTGCCAGGCCCCTGGTGCAGCTCTGCCAGGCCCCTGGTGCAGCTCTGCCAGGCCCCTGGTGCAGCTCTCCCAGGCCCCTGGTGCAGCTCTCCCAGCCCCCTGGTGCAGCTCTCCCAGGCCCCTGGTGCAGCTCTGCCAGCCCCCTGGTGCAGCTCTACCAGGCCCCAGCAGCCCCCTGGTGCAGCTCTGCCAGGCCCCAGCAGCCCCCTGGTGTTCCTGGCAGGCGGTGATGCAGAGGCAGCACTCTGGGGCTCCTCACTGCAGCCAAACTGCCGAGGAGACAAAAGGAGCGTGTGGCACGAGAGGAGGCCAAATGTCTTCTGTTTCTCACCCCACCTCCCTCCTCCTCCACCTCCTCCTCCTCTACCTCCTCCTCCTCCATCAATGGCAGACAGTGTAGATAGGGATAGCTGTATTTTGTATTCCTTTATTGACTTGGTTGATCAGTAACTGTATTGGATAATTGTGTCTAAACAAAACTTCTTGTTCTTTTTCCCCTCCTCTCCTTTCCATCCCTTTTTCATCTGACCATACACATTACCTCTCCCTCCTCCCTCACCCTCTACCCCCACCTCTTCACTCCCCTACCTCCCGCTCCCCCACACCTCTCCCCCCCACTCCCTCCCCCCCTTCTCTCCCCTGTTCCAGTGGTGTGGGTCTAGCCAGAGCTCACTATGAGAAACAGCCTCCCTCCAACCTTCGCAAATCCAACTTCTTCCATTTCGTCCTGGCGCTGTACGACCGTCAGGGCCAGCCGGTGGAGATCGAGAGGACTTCCTACGTGGACTTTGTGGAGAAAGACAAAGTACAAGCGACACGCCAACACGCATGCATGAACACATTCACACACGGGAACACATATTGAAACTGATTTTAGTCCTTCACACACGGCATAGTCAAAGAGTATTTTCTTATGCAAACACACGTGTGAATTTTTATTTATTTTTTCTCTTCTTTTCAAGCCTGAATATATAATTAAACCTCGTCTTTGCCGTCACTGCTCAGAGCTGGTGTGTATCCAGCTCTCTCACTGCCTGCAGTACCCAAGGAGGCTGTTAGGAGGCAGCATAGAGCACACAGCAGAGGAGCATCAATCAATAGACATTTATCATCGTCATACACACACATCAATCCATACACCGTCCTGGTTTTCAACCGCTTATACCAGGAATACAAAGAAGTCAAAGTTGAAATCATTCCTTTGACTGACATGAATTGAAACGTAGAAAACACAAACAATCCAACTGTTTTGACTGATTTACCAAATGCATCAAACACACATTGAGGTACGCCTGGATGCCCTAAAGGTGCTAAGATGTGTGAGAAAGGGCGACGGAGGCGTCTGGGGCTGTTTTCACGATGTGCTCATTGTTCCATCGTCCATCGCTCCTCCGTCAGCATCTCTCTGCAGTCCCGCTGTCAGATCTGTGTCCAGTCCTGCTGTCTCTCCCTTCCTCCTGCCAGATCTACCTCCACTTCCCAGCACCGTGCTCTGGAGGGGGGCCGGGGGGGCCGGGGGGGCCGGGGGCCGGGGGGGCAGGGGGTGTTTAGTAAAAGGTTACAGCCAACAGCCCCGCCCCGGCCAGTCAGCGGGGACAGGGGCCAGCTGGCACAGACGGGCTCTCCTCCCGTCCTCTCTGCCCGCTTCACCTCTGCCTCGACCTCCACAACGCTCAGGGGACACGTGCCCGCCCTCCGCCCACGCCCCGGGGCACGTACCAGGGCACCGCGGTGTTCTTACACCTGCCTGGTACAGACCGAGGGAGAGAGATGGAGGAGAATAGATGTAGAGCAGGAAGAAAGAAAGAAAGGATAGACCCAGATAGACAAGGAGAGAGAGATATAGAGAGATAGACTGGCAGATAGAGAGAGAGTGGTGGCAGGTTCCAGTGCTGGCTGCTTGGTGAGTGACACCACATCAGAGACAGTCTTGGTCACCAGACACCTGAGGCAGTGAAACAGCCACTCACACCTCGACCTTGTAACCAGGGGAACCCTGTAGCTAGGGGAGGGACACTGTAACCAGGTGGGACCCTGTAACCAGGGGAACCCTGTAACCAAGGAGACTCCAGAACGCACAGGTACCTGAGAGAGGTGAAGGGCAGTGACACATTATATAGTTTACTTACCATTTATAATTCTAGTACATACTCAATCGTATTTCTATATTTGGGTTAGATAGAGCCTGTGTATGTTTTAAGACGTGTATAGAACGTCATTTGATTTGAATGAGTTTGGAGCAGGTGTGAGTTTAGTGATCAGGGTTGGGCCAGAGAGCGGCCAGCTGGAGGGAAACATGTTTATGCAGATTAGAGGGCAGAATGAAATCCAGCATCACAGCATGGGTCTGGATCTGGAAACACTCTGAAAACACCAGAGATTTACTATTTCATGAAACAAACCGAATCAGAGTTTGGGATTTTCTTTCGGGTTCACGGAAAAAAGATTGTTCTCCAAGTACGTATTGCCTCAGCCATTCTGTACACACCCACCAAACTTCACCCCCACCAAACAACACAGAATATATTTTATATATTCACATGCCAAATTTTTTATTTAAGATCATTGTCAAACTCATATTACGGCCAAGGTGTTCCAACATCTGCTGGGATTAAGACCATGATGTTGATAGGGTGGATTAAGACGGATGATTCTGAGATTACGTGAGGCTCACTTGAGTATTCTACAACCCTGGCCGATGTTTCATTATCATATAATCCTTGTTTAGACACGAAGAGAGGGTAAACTGTAAATGTTTTATTTTTTAAATTTATTATTTGTTTCAGGAATACAATGGCGAGAAGACCAACAATGGGATTCACTACAGGTTACAACTACTCTACAGTAACGGTAAGAACATATTTAACTGTAAAAGTAGCCTAGATTTGCATTCAATTGTTGTTATTTAAACAGTTTGCACTAAAAACATGGGATATACGAGATACAAAGCTATGAAAATTATTTCCGGAGACTTTCTGAGTTGTTGAGCTGTTTTCTCTGTGGGTTTGATATCTTCATAAAATTGAAGTGAGAAATGCATTAAACGGTATTAAACAGAAGTACGATTTTTTTTCAGTAAAATCTGATAATCCTTAAGACATCTGGGGATGATAGGCCCCAGAAATCCCACACATACTGCCGACCATCAGAGAATAGTCATCACAGCAAACAAGGGCAATGCAAACACCAAACTTGGCTACGAAACGTGATGTTGAACTTCATTTAGAAGTTGGGAAAAGCACCTGTGTGTTCTTTAACAGGTGTGTCCTGTCCTGACACCCTGCTTATTATGCTCCACCGCACCGCAACTATTTATTACAATAAAAAAAAAACAAGCAATCCTGATTGAGATTTAATTTGTGGCTGACTGTGAACTCCTTGTTCTCCTTGAGGAGATCAGTCAGTAGATGGGAGGTTTGGGTGAAACATAAATAATCCAGAAAGTCCAGAGCGCGTGTCTGTTTGTTTTTGCTGAAGGGGGTTAGTACAGCTCAGTCTAGCCTAAGTAACAAACACTACAGATGGAAAAACACCATAAATACACTGCCGGGACAAACATAATAACATCATTCATTTAGAGGACATCATTAGAATTATATGTATGTGCGTTCAACAGAATCTTCCCTATTGTTATCGTAGATGAATAAAACGAATGAATTATTTAGTAAGACTACAGTAGACTATTCAAATTAATTAATGGAGATATATGGTTGTACAGATTTGAACTATATGGAACTAGTGTGTTTTATATGTTTTGCTCTGATATCCAAAGCCATCCTATCTCTGCTAAACTGTTGTGGGAGGCTTTGCCGGATCTGAGTGTGTCTGTGTTGTTTTCCGCAGGCATCAGGACTGAACAGGACCTGTACGTACGGTTAATAGACTCCATGACAAAACAGGTAACTAGTCCTTATCTCGTGTCAAACACTCAACTCAGTCCAGGTACTTGTCTCTCAGCCCCTCAAGGGCAGTTAGAAACTTCACTGAGGTCAAGACAAACTAAGCTTCACAGTTTACAGTTGGAGCCTGGGCCCAATCATAGTCCATAATCTTTGACACAGTTGTGTCTGCTATTTTACTGTCCTTACTCGTGCCCGCCTATTGCTATTGCCATTGTTATTGCTATTGTTATGTTATTGTCATTATGTATATTACCCTGCAACTCTGTGTGCTGTACTTTACCCTGCTGCTGTTGTGAACTGCAATTTCCACCTCCTGGAGGACAAATAAAGGTTCATCTAATCTAATCTAATCTAATTCCTGGCTGGTCCATGCCCCACCCCCTTGCTCTGGCCCCACCCCTTCGCTGTGGCTCCATGTCAGGCTGTCACTGGTCGATGTGGCAACCAGGTCCTCGACACAGCGCCAGCCACGGAGACCGATCAATACCCCTTAATGTGCTGCAGCCACGGCAACCTGGAGACAATAATCCTGACAACAACACGGGGAGGTGGGGGGAGGTGAGGGGAGGTGAGGGGAGGAAAGGGCCGGCTTTCTATACTCGCCAGTCAAAAACCTGCCTCCCAGCCTCGCCTCCAGCCTCTAGCCTCATCTCTCCAACCATCCAGCTCCTTGTCTCCCTCCCTCCCTCCCTGCGGCCTCAGACACTTGTGGGACGACCTCTCCGCAGTCAGACAGTAGTGAGGCAGACAGAGAGAGAGAGGCTAGGAGGAGGCGGGAGGGGCAGAGGGTCGATTGATCGCCTGTGCTGCGTGGTAAAACCGCTCATGCTGGGAAACTAGTGTAGATGCAGAAGCAGCGGATGAACCTGGACTGTTTTAAACTGCCAGTGGGCCTGCCTTCTGTTCATATCAAACAGTGTTTTGGTTTCAGCTTTAGTTTTTTATCTTCTTTATCTCTCAGTATCACCACACACACACACACACACCTTACATACCGTGGAGACGCTCAGCGGAAAGGGAGTCAGGCTAGGTACCTGGTTCGAAAACTGTCTGGGCCAACATGACGTTGTGTCTTTGGGCAAGGCACGTCACCCTACTTGCCTCATGGGGAATGTCCCTGTACTTGCTGTAAGTCACTGTGGATAAGAGCGTCTCCCAAACGACAAAAAATGAAAAATGTCTCCAGTGCTGATGTATGAGACCACATCCTAAGTCCTGCCATCTTCCTGCCCCTGAGTTCTCCAGGCCCCTGTGTCCACACGGCCCTCACAGGCCTCCAGCCTGGCCCTGGCTCTGGGGGAGAGACGGCCCCACTTGAATCAGAAATGATGATGTATAAATATCGATCTGACACTCCTTCCCCTGAACCCCCCTGCCCCCCCCCAACCCTCCTGGCCAAATTGGAGGATTTTAATATAGAGGAAAGGAGACAGGGTGGAATCAATAATGCAGAAGTGGTCGTTATCCTAAAAGTATTGTCCCCTTGGGGTGTGTGTGTGTCTGTGTGTGTGTGCGTGTGTGTGTGTGTGTGTGGGGGGGGGGGGATGGGGGGGGGTGGGGAGACACCTCGTAGTAAAGGTGGATGAGGTAGTGGCGGGTCACTGGAAAGAGAAGTGGGGGGTGGAGGTATGTAAGGTTTGTCTGTGTGTGGGGATTCTGAGAGACAGAAAGAGAGAGAACAAAGAGAAGAAGAAAGATAGGATACGATGGAAACATTGACAGAAGAGTGCAAGTGTTTCTCTTCAGTGTTTCCTGACTGTCGAACATGTGTGTGTTCCCTCTGAAAGAGAGAGAGAGAGGGAGAGAGAGGATGACTAGAGGAGGAGAGGAGAGGATGAGGGCAGGAGGAGAAGCGAGGATGAGGAGAGAGGATGAGGAGAGAGGATGAGGAGAAGGGGAGAGCTGAGAGCAGAGGATGAGGTCTCACCTCTCCATGGTCATCCGTCATGTTGCCACAGGGATGACAGCTCTGTGGAAGCAGGCCCAAGGGGCGGGGCCTTGCTCTCTTCCAGAGCTACAGACAGCCATCTGGCTGGGGATTCTGGGAAGGATTCCGAGGCCGTGCAGGCTCGCGGTCTCTTTACAACAGTGCGCCGCCCTCTCCATCATCCTCCCCCCCCCTCCCCCATCTCCCCTTCTTCCTCCATCTCCCCCTTTTCCTCCTCCTCCTCCTCCTCTTCCTCCAGTCTCGCCTCATCATCTTCTGGGTTCCTGCATTCCGTTGCCTCTCATCCAGGGTTCTGTGTTCCAGGGTTCCCACGCCGACGCCAGGATTGGGGGGTGTGTGTGTGTGTGTGGGGGGGGGGGGACAAAGGCACGGGGCAGGATGGCAGCGGACGCGTGCTCGCTGCCAGGCAGATTGGCAGACTGGCACCTCAGACTGCTGCTCATCTGAAGGCTGTGTTGTGTGATTCCTCAGGCTATCCTGTACGAGGGCCAGGACAAGAACCCCGAGATGTGCCGGGTGCTGCTCACACACGAGATCATGTGCAGGTGAGTCCACGCACCCCTCCAGGGTCCGCCTTCATTAGGGAACCCTCTCTGCTTCACATAGCCTGCCCTGGAATCATCTGCAGCCAGGGGGGTCCATGGAAGGAGTGGGGGGGCTGGAAGCATGGGGGATGGGTGTGTGTGTGTGTGTGTGTGTGGAGGGGGGTTAGTTGGGGCACAGGTCTCTAGGGGGTTGGGTGGTTGCGTTTGGGCCTGGTGTTGGTGGGGGCGTGTGTTAATTATGCATAGGAGGAAGTGGATGTCTACGTTATGTTTGACTGCGTAGGGGGAGGGGAGGGGGGAAGGGAGGGGGGAGGGGAGGGGGGAGGGGAGGGGGGAGGGGAGCGTTCATGGGGAGCGTCATCCGTTGGCCCCTAACAGGGGTCTCAGCTGGGCTGAGGAGGTTGTGAGGGGGGAGAGGAGAGGGAGGTATACAGGGAGGAGAGGGGGGGGGGAGAGACAGAGAGAGGGGGAGAGACAGAGAGAGGGAGAGATGGGGGGGGGACGCTTCCTCTCCTCTGTCTTCATCCAGGCATGAGAACGTTCCAACTCTTAACTCCTCCAAGACTCCAGCTCTTGTTGAGGTAGTTACAGTGTTCCTGACCTGCGGTTTTAGGAGGGCTCGTCTCGCTCTGTCATCCCCAACATGTGGACCCTGGGGCCAGGCTGAGCTCAGGGCTCTGACCCTGGCCCAGAGCACCAGGACCTGGCTGGGAGACGGACTCATGGTCTCCTCAGAGATCCCGGCTCAGATAGAAGCTTCATTTTCATAATGATGCTTCAGTGAGAGACGTCATTACATGATGGAGGGTGATTATTAACGAGCTGTCCCCTGATGAACGTTTCCATTCACTAATGAGTAAAGGATGAGACAGACCCTCCGTGCTCATCTTCTCTCTCTCTCTAATTAGCTCTCCCTCCCTCTCTCTGTTGCTTGGCATCCCAGGTGAGGAGATGACTGAGGTGTCTTCATCATGGCCCTTTCCACCAGGCTCAGGGACAGGGAGACACAGAAGACTACAGTTAGAGTAGAGACAATGTGATCTAAAGTAGAGACAAAAGTTCCTCCAGTGGGTAACAGGCACAGCAGTGTTCTGCCTCTGTTCTTAAGTTGGGTGGATTCAGAAGGTTTCTCTGAATGAGACCCTGGGTTTGATTCCTCCACGATCTGTGGCCCTCGCCAGCTTGCAGTCGGCCCATTCTTAAACTGGAGGCCCACGCTTCCAGAACCTCCGCCGTGGCACAGTGCAGGTGGCTTGGCACAGGCCTGCCGCAGAGGACCGGTCCTGGGCACGGGCTAGCCAGCCCTGGGCCCTGTGTGCCAGCCTGCCTGCCAGGGACTGGAGCTGGGCTCTGAGAGAGAGGGGGGGAGAGAGAGGGGGGGGAGAGAGGGGGAGAGCGTGAGAGAGAGGGGGAGAGAGAGGGGTAGAGAGAGGGGGAGAGTGAGAGAGAGGGAGAGAGAAGTGGAGGGAGAGAGAAGTAGAGGGAGAGAGGACTAGAGAGAGAATGAGGTAGAGCGAAAGAGCAATAGAGAAAGAGACAGATAGACAAGGAGAGAGAGGGAGGGAGAAAGAGAGATATAGAGAGAGAGCTCTGCCATGCCTGCCACAGGCGTCTCTCTCCCAGCCAAGCAGACTGGCACAGTGCTCCAGATCTGGCCCCTGCCCACGTAGCCAGACTCCTGTGTTTCCAGCACTTGGCCTTTGAAAACAGGCCCTGCATTCACATCCACTCCCCTGCCCTCCCGGCCTTATCACGCCCCTGTGATTCAGCACACACTGTGTTCCCAGTCTGCTCTTCAGCTTCCTGAGGGACACTTTGAAGCCCAAATCTTTTTTTAAACGTGTGTGTGTGTGTCCCCCCACCCCTCTCTTTTTTTCTTTTCTTTCTGTAAAAGCAAAGCTGTGATAGTCAAGCTTTGACACACTGAGGCAAACGTCTTTGTTGCTTAAGTAGATTCCACTTGTGGGACGACATTTGAAGTGTGTTTCTCTGGCGAGCGGAGAGCCAGTGGTAATGATGCTGGTGTGACTGGCCAGAACTCTGTGTCCTTCGCTGGCATGAACGTCCTCTCCAGCCAGACTGGCGGACGTCCTGTTTCCCTACCAGGCGAATGTCGCTCGCCGTTTTTCCGCGCGTTGGCCAAAGACACGTTTCCAATTCTCGCCGCAGAACTTTCCGGACTTCCCGGATGCTCCTCCAAAGTTTGAGTAATTCAGCCCCAATCAGGGAGGGTCCGACCAGTACCAGGGCAAGCCAGTACCAGGCCAGGCCAGTACCAGCCCAGGGCAGGACCAGGGCAAGCCAGTACCAGGCCAGGCCAGTACCAGGGCAAGCCAGTACCAGGCCAGGCCAGTACCAGCCCAGGGCAGGACCAGGGCAAGCCAGTACCAGGCGAGGCCAGTACCAGGGCAAGCCAGTACCAGGCCAGGCCAGTACCAGCCCAGGGCAGGACCAGGGCAAGCCAGTACCAGGCGAGGCCAGTACCAGGGCAAGCCAGTACCAGGCTAGACCAGTACCAGGGCAGGCCAGTACGAGGGCAGGACCAGGGCAGGCCAGAACCAGGACAGGACCAGGGAAGACCAGTACCAGGGCAGCAGGCCAGTACCAGGCTAGGCCAGTACCAGGGCAGGACCAGGGCAGGCCAGTACCAGGGCAGCAGGCCAGTCTAGCCAGCACCTCTCCAGCCACAGCTCCTCTCTGGCCTCAGTGTTCTCAGTCATTAGCTAGCCTTGCAGCTAGCCCACTGCTGGCCCGGGGGGAAACGTCATTAAGGCGGTATTGTGGACGCTCAGCCAAGGTTTGTTTTCGTCTTTGGAAAGGGTCCCCGGGTCCCTGGAGGGGGCCAGGCTGGGCTCCTGGGGGCCAGTTTGTTTGTGACACTTCTTTCTCAGTTTGAGGAGGTTGTCACCACAGCAGCACCACTGGGTTCCCAATGCTAATTGGTCTCCTGGAACCTTCGCTAATGGTTCCAAGTAGCTGGGGGAATAAATTATGTGTGGCGCGTTCTGTGGCAACAGTCACACACGCACGCACGCGCGCGTACGCGCACACAAAGAGCAGTGTTGACTAAACACGCGCTCGCACGCGCGGAAATCTACAGCTTAGTTAATGTTTTCCTCTACTTAGAGATCAAACAGTGTGATAAATGATTCACGAAGCAGGTTCATTTGGCATTCTCAAGCTTCATGTGACACTTGTTTGTCAAATGGCAATTTGATTCAGGACAGCATGGGGTGGGTGTAGTAGGATAATTGGTCTTCGCTCTGTCTTCAGTATGATTAATTTTTAAGAATCTCCGGTAGAGCTGGAGATCGCTGTTCTAATTGACGCAGCGCTATCAAAACTACGAGAGCTCAACACTTACACAAACAT